>CDFI01106305.1:0-12134 GCA_000826405.1 Acanthamoeba divionensis | reverse complement strand
TTAGTTATACTACCATTTGGTCCAGGCAAAGAACTTCGTCGTGTGGCCTTTGATTCAGTCCACTCCTTTCTTCGGCTGAGACCTGATTTGTGGTGCCTTTCAATAATATTACAATGGTATCGCTGTTGCTCCTCTTCATCCTCTTGGCCCCTCTGGCTCCATGAATCCCACTCTCCAAATCATTTCTCTTCTCTTCTCCTGCTTCAGACAAGTGTTGTGGTTGCTGCTGCTGCTGCTGCTTCTGAAGTTCAGCCTTATCCTCCCCCTGGTGGGTCCCTTCTTCCAACTCGCTCTGGCTGTCTCTTTCAGTTGACGCATCTCTTCCCTTTCTCCTTCTCTTGCTCAGAGCTTCTTGCTTTCTTGGCCCATTGCCTTCTTCATCACTCTGCTTCCTCTTTGATAGGATTCTTTCGCTCTCTTCGAGTTCTTTACTCAACATATCTCTCTTCCTCTCTAGCTCCACGCATTCTTCTTCCAGCTTCCGTTTCGCTTCGTTCTTCTTTGCTTGCGCCTTCATCCACTCTACTCTTTGAATTTCTTTTTGCACTTTGGACTCTTTCTCTTCTTCCCACAGTTTCTTCTGAAGAGCCAACATCTTTTCCAATAAATCTCCTATTCTCTCCTTTGCCTCTTCCACGACCTCCTTCTCCCTTCGTACTTTTCTCTTCTTCTTCAAGACACTCTTCTTTTCTTCTGCAATCCACTCTTTTTGTATTTGAAGCTTCTTCCTTTCCTTTTCAATTGGGACCTCCAATGAGCAGTGTGGTTCCTCACTCACTGCTCCATTCCACACCTTGCCCATCCACTCACACCATGCTCCCTCACCACCTTCTTCCTGCTTTACGCTTCTTCTTTTTCTCTTCTCATGTTCTTTACCGTCCCTTTGTCCTTTTACTCTTCTCTCCAATTCCCGCATTATGTACACCACACTATTGCTCTCTTCGTCCCACTCGTCTACATCTCTTGTCTCATCAGTATCTTCATTAACTCCACTGGATTCTTCAGTTCTAGTCTCCACTTCTTCCGAACCTTCTTCATTGATATCGGGAGTATCTTTCCTGAGACGGAATGTGGAGTTCTTATACCTCCTGTCCACGCACCAATCAAACCCAATCTCATTCAGAAGTTTGATCCTATTTTCGTGAAGCCTTCCATTTCTCCAGAGGTACCTCTGTTGCCTCACCTAAAAAATTGAGAAACACATACGTCTTAGCCCAAAAACCCAATTTGTCAGTAGGTGAAGAGAAAGTTAAACATACCCAGCTAGTCAATTGAACGTTATCTTTCCAAGCAAGTTCACCTTGACTGTGTTTTTGCTTGAACTCCAAAAACTTTTTTGTCCATGCATCCGCCCTAATTTTCTTCTTTGCACTCAATGAGTCTCTTTCACGAGGCACACTAACCTCCGAGATTTGGCTGATATGCACCGGGCTGTTAGATCTGCTGCTGTTGGGGCTGCTCTCTGCATTAACCAGAGCAGTCATACCAGCTGCTCTTCTCCGGCGAGGACTGTTTCTCTCTTGGTTATCAGTGTAGGAGGCATCCATGCTATTATTGTTCTTAGTAGAGCCTGAGCACACTTTGGTACGATTGTTTTCCCACATAAATCCCAACTCATCCAAAAGCTTCTTCCTCTCTCTGCACAACTTTCCATTTCTCCAAAGGTATCTCTGTCGCCTGATCCATGCCCCAAGTTGTTTGTGCTTATTTCCCTTAATGTCACAGTGACCATTCTCCCTCTTGAAATCTCTAAGCTGGTCATACTTGGCTTTCCACAGTTGATCTCTCTCCTTTTCCCTGAGCTCTTTCCTTTTCAATTTGCCTTCTCCGCCTTCTTCACTCTCGACTTCACCTTCTTCTTCTTCTTCATGGTCCTTGTCTCCTTCTGCTACTTCTTCCACATCTACATAGTCTCCTTCTTCATCCTCCCATTCTTCAGCAGACATTTCCTCTTCTGTCTCCTTCTTCTCGGCATTGTTCCTTTCATCTCCCAATCCATTGCAGTTGAATGAGAAGTTGAAGCTTGGCTTTTTTATCACACTGGCATGTCCCTGTCTCTGAAGATGATCCCCAGATGCCCTTGTTTGTCTTCTGCTCATGCCTGGGCTTGCATTGCCATCCGCAATATCTGACTTTACATTATTTACAAATTGTTGCCGATGAAGTTCTCTCTGCATTGAGTGACTTCTTCTGCTGCCATTTATGTCACTGTTGTGTAGGATTGATATTTTGCTCATCCCTTGTGGGTGCCGAGTCAACTTCTCTGGGCGAAATCTATCCAACGAAGGAAACTGGAAAGGGGCTATGGGGTCAGACAGAGCAGGGCTGGACTTGAGAGCAACAAGCGTCATCTGCAAGAACAGAACAACAACGAAACAACAAACAAACAGAAACAAAAGGGTAGATACGTCAGAGATATTTTTTTAAAAAACGAAACTTAAAATAAAACCGGAAAAAAGAGGGATCAGAAATGTCGACAAAATAATGAAAGCCGTCAATTGGCTGTTCGAAAAATTAGAAAGTTCGAAGAAAGGTGGTGTGCAGGTGAACTTTTCCACCGAAACAGAGTCAGTAGAGAGAGAGCAACGCCCGAGAGGAGTAGCGTCAGCACCAGCACTACGTGGCTGTGGTAGGGGCTGAAACGTTTATCGTAGTGTTGTTGATTTGAAATCCGAGCAACAGTTGCCGTTAAACTGAATTTGTGACCTTAATCTCGTTTGAGTAAATCGCTGAGGGTAAATTGCCTAGGCAAGTCGAGATTGTCTTTGCGAAGAAGATTCTTTTTGAGCTGCTGAGGCAAACAAACGTCATTCTGAAAGAGGCCCTTTGGTATGGTGCATGTAACACAGGTTTATCATAAACGTTACGAGAAGGAAACTGACTTACTGAAGTTGAGAGGCCTTGTCTGGGTGTCTGGCTGCCAGCTTCCAGTTGCTCAGCCCTATGGCTGTAGTTGTGCTTGTTGTTGTTGTCGATAACGTCAGCATTGCTGGCCTTGTCCAAAACACTCAACCGAGAATGAAAGGCTTTCATGTTTCCTTCAGAAGACGACAACCAAAGCTCAACAACACTATCTGTAATGTCCGTTACTGTTGCCTCTTGTGCTCCTTCTTCGTCTCAGAAGCTATCTCCACCTCTCGAAACGCACACGCTGGCGTGCTCCAACGGACTGCCTGATCGCAGATGTGTTGTATCCCAAGGACTGAAGTTTTTTTACACACAGAGAATGGAATCTTCCCCAACGCGTTGTTGTTATACAGAGAAATGGGATAACGAAAAAAAGAGGAGCAAGTCGTCAGCTGCTTGTGGTCGTTGTAGTGTGGCCGTGGTTATGTGTTGTGTTGCGTGTGGCGTGGTGTGATGTGTGTCAATGCGTCTAAGAGGAGGAAAGAGAGAAATGGAGAGCAGACACGAACACTTGGCAGGTTTCGTTGTGTGTCGCGTTGTGTTGCACCTCGCTCATAAAAAGTGACGCTTTTTTGGGGAATTTTTGATTTGTCGACTGTCGGCAGCCTTGCGCCACTTGAGTCACTGCCCTGTGGTCTGCCTGCTAGCGCTGAGGCTCCTGCGACATTTCGACGATCCCAGATGTCGACTGGAGTCGCACAACAAGAGCGTTGCAACGAGGGAGGACAGAAGCAACGAGGCCAATGGCTGGACATGTATCTCTCAGCTCGTGGATGTAAATACCATGTTAATAATGTGATCTTTTTCGATTTGTTTGGTTCAACTTATATCATCTAATTTTCTTTCTGTTTAGCTCACCCTAAACTTTGATTGTTGGCAACGGAACACTACTTAGAAAGAGGCTTCGGGCGATGGCCTTAACATTTTCACATTTACCAGATTGAGGGAACGATAAAACAAAAGGCCTTGCAGAAATTCCCTCTGCACAATTTGCTCCTGGGATAATGGCTCACCCTGGAGTGGAAGCAGCAAGAAATTGTTTCCACTCCGAACAACATGTGCAACTTTATTTTGGAATTGAGAGCACATCAGCAACAGTGATTACACAGGCACAAGCAAGTGGTGAACATGATAATTTTTAATCTTTTAATGTTGTTGCACAAAGAATGTAGGAGAGTCCCCACAACCAGTTTTAGAGGAATTGGAAATTAGAAGTCGGACCATTTCTTGTTTTTTGTTTGGAATTTTCTGAGCTCCAAAGAGCAGGTCAGGTGTTTTTGTTCTTCGTCTCCGCCAGCACTGATTCTTCAGAAACACTGTTTTGTCAAATGTCTGTTGCTGGTGTTGTGAGAATTGTGAAAAAGCCTTTCGCAGGAAGCAGACTGCCAAGCAGGGCACCCATCACGCTCTCACAGGCTGCCATCTCGCGGTTAAATACGCTCATGCCAAAGGAAAAGCCGCTTGCTGGCGTGCGGCTTGGGGTCAAAACGAGAGGCTGCAGCGGTCTTTCATACACACTCGACTGGGCAGAGAAGAAGGAAAAAAATGATGAAGTTGTGGAAGCTGAAGGTTTACCCTCTTTGCATGTTTTATCTATCATCTTATCAAGCCCCTGTTGCTCACTTCATCTTCCCCCCCCCCCAAGGTGTTAAGATTTTTGTAGATCCTCGTGCACTTCTACATGTAGTTGGCACGGAGATGGACTACGTTGATAACGACATCCAGTCTGGCTTTGTGTTCAACAATCCAACGGCGAAATCAACATGTGGCTGCGGCGAATCTTTCACCCCTTAATCCCCCTCTCAAACAATAGTAATGTGTCTTTAACAAACATATCATGTAAATAGAAATGGCCACTTGAAGATTTTAGATTATTGTGCCTGAGACGAAACTTACGTTACGCACAAGAACTGATTTTTGGGGATCCAAAAATTAAAAGAACAAAGGAACGATTCTATTAAAACAACAAGGGGGTACCCTCATATTTAAACACAAGGGCATTTTGAGATTTGTAGTGTACTGCAAATTATTTAGTCTCTCTCTCTCTCTCTCTCTGTGTCTCTGTCTCTGTGTATGTGTATGTGTGCGGTGTGTGTGTAATGGCACCAAAATGGTTCACAGGAGGAGGATGTATTATTGGCTGCTGTCGCTGTTGCTGCTCGCTTCCTGCTCCTCACTGCTGGCCTTTGGCTTATCCTTGGTGAATGAATGAATGGGGGGGGGGCAGTTAATATTACAAGACGGATAGATCTGTTTGGTGTCTGCACACCACTGAAGTTACCTTCTCTTCGATGGTAGTCGTGATGTCGTTGGCAGCCGCGTTCTTCCTCTCCTCTTCTTCCCTTTTTTCCTCACTTCCATTTTGGTGCTGCTCCTTCTCAGTCTCCTTTGGTGTAGGCGTCAAAACCTGACAGAGGCAATTCAAATGAAGAAGTTGATTGAATCAATCAATTAAATCAATAAAAAAGAGAGAGAGCTACTTTATGAGAGGTCTGAAAGAAGAAGAGAATAGAGACCTGCGTTTCCTTCTCTGTCTCTCTATCCTTTTCGCTGTCGCTGTCGTCTGACTTTTCATCTGATCGGGGGGTGGTGTTCGCGCTCAGGTCGTCCTCGTCCTCCTCATCATCAGAACCGTCTGCTTCTCCGTCAGAGTCGTCGTCCTCCTCCTCCTGTTCCTCTGTTTCACCCTCCGCCTTCTCTCCACTGCCAAAACTCTGTCATCAGGCGAGATCACACGCACGTAAAAACAGAAAGGTGAACGGGTACATACGTCTTGTTTCTGTTTCTCCTCTTCCTTCGCTTCCTCTTCTTCTTGGTATCGATATATGCTGTTGCATCTTCAAAACCCAAGTTATTGGCATCTGCGACATGCAATAAAAATAAATACATTAGTTTCTGTTGGCTTTCGTTATCCCCCCGTTACAAATTGCCGAAAATGCTTACATTCAGAGCCGATTTCGATATCGACATCGTCGGCAGTGATGGGCTTGGGTGGAACCATAGACGAGTAAATGCCAAATGTCTCTGCGCTGGCAAAGGGACTAAGAGAAATCGGGTGGCCGCCCGAAGGTGCTGGAAAAGCTGTCACCATCTGCTTTATGGTATCCTCTCTGCACACAAGAAAAAAAAATGTTTAATAGGCCATATTTTTCCGGCACACACGTTCAAATTCCATGTGTCTTGTTTGAGAAAATAATAATAATAATAATATGCTACTTGTTTATTTGAGGGAGTGGTACCTTAAGATAGAAACAAACTCTTTCCATCCTTGATGAGAGTTCAGGAAACTTTTCAAGAATTCTGTGGGGGGCTGACAATCTATGGTGTAACGCAAGACGTTCCCCATCAATATGAAATAGCTTTTCAGACCACTGTCAAACATTGTAGAAGACCGATAGTGGTCAATCAAACGTGTGAGGAATTTGAATTTTTGGAGCAAGTTTCGCAGCGATTCAACATGGTTGATCCGTATCATCGTTCTGAACAATTTGTAGAACAGCTCGTGGAATATGTTATTAAACCTGAACGGTTATAATAGGAAGAGTTAGTAATATGGTAATATGTATTTTTACAGTTCCATTTGTAAGCTTACTTGTGTTCAAATATCCAATCTCCTAACACTTTCCATATTGTTGGAGGGAAACTGTCCAGAACATCTTGAGGGTTCTGCTGGGCCAACTCAACCAAAACTTCCAGCAAAGAAATCCTAGAAGCAGAGAAACGTGATATCACCTAAGCAGGAGAGAAAATGTGAGTTGAATCCATCCAACCTGTGATCTGATAGTATCCGCATTAGCCGTTGGTTTGTTACCTTGTAAGTGGAGAAATGAATCTGGTCGTTCGTTTGTTTAGGCTGTTTGGCATCATCCAGCAACTTTTGAGCCAAAGCACCAGCTTTGACCTTCAGGTGGTGGTGGAGCTCGTCGTGTATGCAAGCCAACATGTTGGGAACGGGAGTTGGTGTATACGCTGTAAAATGCAAAGATGTGGATGAGTACTTTCCATACTTAAATTAAATCAAATTTGATCGATATAGCGTTTTTTAATAATAATAGTAAGTACCTTCCAATGAAGTATCATAAAGCTGTTCTCCGGTTTTCAAAAGCAGAGTTCTAAGGGCATTGATACACGCCACTTGCTGCTCATGAGGAGTGTTCCCGGATGAATTAGAAATGCAGTTGACCAAACCATCAACAAAAGAAAAATCTCGACCGAGTTCAACAAATAAAATATCAGCGCAGCTCTGAGTGCTGCATACATCCACAAGGCGAGTGAAGAAAGAACTGGCTTCTTCAAACGAAGAATCAGCCCCTAACAGATGAGATATATGAGTGGGCATTGTGCAAGATGAAGGAACGAAAAGGAAAAGCAGCACGTAGAGGTTTGCAAAAATAGGGAATTAGCTTAAGCTAACACAAAGAGCGAAAATGCAACACTTACCAGATCCATAGATCTTTTCTCCCAGAGATTTCCAAAAACCATCTTCATTAAGCCAAGAGTAAAAGTTGGTCAGAGTCTGTTCTGGCAGCATGGCTTTCATTATACTCATCAAAGTTTCACTAACGGCGGGGTCGTGTAAATAATTCAACATGTGGAGAATCAATTTCCTATTCTTGGTGAACACATTGAACACTTTGCTCCCATAGGGACCAAGGAGGCTGGCGAACATCTTATCAAAATTATCAAAATCGCCTTCAGCATTGATATCAAAAATTCTGCAGATATCCTTCACTGCAGAGGGAGGGGAGGAAAAGTGAATCAGGATGAGAGATAGAAGACAGTTTGTTGCTATTTTAAGCCAGCGTAAGCGAGAAGGGGGCACTTCTAATCAATACTAATGATTGCAAACTATCATTCTCTGTGTTCGAACAGTTAGAAGGAAAGCTATAATGCTTGGCATCATTGTATAAAGGTGAAAAATTCTTGTACTCAATGATGAATGAGAAACAACAAAGTTTCGGATTTGGCCAAGTGGAAGTCTTTCCAGAGCCAAATTGCAAGTGCGAAGGGAAAAATAAATACCTATTATTTCTAGGTTTCTGTCAATAAAGTCCTGAGGAAGGGAGCCAACTTGGTAAACGAATACTTCTGCGGCTTTATCTGCCCGCTTTGCTTCTTTTGAGAAGGCAAAGTCATCTTCGTCGTCCTCTTCATCCTCTTCTTCATCGTCGTCCGACTTGTCTTCGCGCAACTCTTTTTTCTCGGCTTCAGAAGCAAGAAGGGCATCCCTCCTTCGGTTGGAAGAAATAATATACTCTTCAGAATTCAGAATGGTGAAATTAAGACTTGTATCTTCTTCCCCTTCCTTTCTGGCAGGTGTGCGAGTCACAAACTGTAAAAGAATCTTGAGCACATCTGTTGTATGTGACGTTAAGAGATTAGTTGGCGAAGAGAAAACAGGAAAATGGGGAGATGTTAGCAGAGCCATTATAAAAAAAAAATGAAAGAATACTCGCCTTCTTTAACAAGCCAATCTCTCATTTTTTTAGAAAGCAGAGTGCTCTCAGAGTCCAAAAGCTTCTCCATGAGCTCACACTTCTCTTCGTAGCTCATGTTTCGCCCCAAATCTATCAGCTCATGCTCTAGGTCGCCGTCATCGTCAAATCTTCGAGACATTTTTAGAATTTTGCGTCAAACGCTTTTCCCAGCTCACGTTTTTTGATTAATTACACACTAACGCTAAGAGAACAAGCTGCTCTCTGTCCCTCAGGGGAAGACAGACCCCACCGCTAAAGTGGAGAAGGAAAGGGTTAAAAAAGAGGGGCCTTTTGTGGGGGTAACCTCTTGTGCGATGAGCAGAAGAGCAAGACTAACTGACGCTCTGCCGACCAATCAGGCGAGCTCCTGGACGGAGAAATTGGCCTCGCCAATAAAACAGACTGGGAATTCGTCAAAACGAATAATAATTCATAATTTATGAAACTTGATTGCTCACCCGACTTTGGTGATGAATTAGGAAACAATTCTTAAGACTGTGTAAATCTGCTCTACATGTTATTTTCAAAAAGAAAATGTTAAGAAGGCCACAATTTATTGCTGCTGCCAACCCAGATCGCGATTAGATGTGAACTGCAGAACCCTTCTGGATCCTTCTGACCAATGGTTCCTTTGGCCAATGGCAACGCGCCACCTCTCTTTGGCAAAGAGACGGCTTGGGGGATTGAGGATATTCAGTTGGCCCTTATGTCTTTCTTCATACAATGTCTATTTCTTTCTTCACTCTTCTTGTTGCTATCTGCCTCTGCAAACAACAAAAAGGCAAGCCTTCACGATGAAAACTCAGAGGTGACTGCTCTTACTAGCAAAAACTTCAGGGAGTTGGTGATTGAGAGCAACAAGATGGCCATAGTGCTGTTTTACACCCTGGATTCACCCTTGTCACTCCATGTGGGTCCTATCTTCGATGTTCTGGCCAAGGAGTACTCAGCCCTCATGCTAATCTCTTCTGTGGACATCAATGAAGAAAAAGAAATAGCAAACTACTTTAGGATGGTGCCACAGCATGCCCCCATAATACTGTTATTTGGCCCAGGTCCAAACCTAACCTCTCTTATTATTATTGTAAAGTGTTCTCATCACAATCCTTCTTCTACACACAGAACGCACTGCTGACCCAAGAGGGTTTGGCCTTTTAGGAGAGGGACCTTTCTCTGGCAAGGATCCCATCAAGTTTGATGGCAACAAGGAGTCTGCCCAAGAGATAGGTGATTTTGCACTCTCCCTTATGCACACCAAGTATGTGGAAAGGGTAACGTGGAGAAACAGAAACAAGTTTCATGCTGACCCAATGCCAAAGACCTACTTCTTCTCCGAGGACAACGAACCTCCATCTGTACTGTTGAAAGCTTTGTCCATGAACTATGCAGGAAGGATGAAGTTTGGCCATGTCAAAAAGAGGGAGTATGAAGTCTTCAAACACTTTGGCATCAAGTCCCCGCCCATGCTCTTGGTCATTGGATCCAACTGGCAGATGCACCACTACAGCGGCAAATCAAAGATCTCCTCGATTGTCAAGTTTGTAGAAAAGTATGCTCTTCCACCACCCCCTGAGGATGAAAAGCAAGACACACAAAGGAGAGACAAGAGTGAGCTTTAAAAAAGAAAATAAAATTGTTTCAGTCCGAAGGCTAAAGAAAAACAAATATAATGACGGTGAAGGAAATTACATTAAACTTTGGGTAAAAATTAGATTTGAATTAATAATAATAATTATAGATGTAAGTTAGTGAATAAGTGGGTGGAGGGGGGGGGGAGTGCAAGCTTATATTATAAGAGCTTGCATGTTCTCTTTTTCAGAGGTCCATCTTTGATAATGTAATGAGTGTCACTGCAACTATGTTAAGGCCCACAGCAGAGCCAAGGATTATGAAGTTTCGCTTGCCCGCAATCTCACCAAACAAGAGAACGCCCCACAGAGCACCTACAGCTCCAGGACCTGAAGAAAGTTCATGAAGAACATAAGAAGAAGAAGTAGAGGAAAAAGAAGTAGAGGAAGATTTGGTCAGCCTCTCTCGCTGAAAACCATTCCTTCAATCTTTTTCTCATGCTAGACGTGACGACGGCGATGTACCTGTTGAGATAATGGGGAAAGAGACAACCATGGACAACTCTTGGTTGGCCACAAAGAAGCATGTCTGAGCAATGGCCCACAGGACTCCAGAGATGATGCCAGGGATGACGATTTGCGGATAGACGGATGGCTTGTTGCGCTTCAGCAGACAATAGACGGCAAAGTAGAAAGTGGAACCAAGGAAGATGCCACAAAAATGTGAAAACACGTAATCCAAACCTGTTTGATAGACGAAGAAGAAGAAAATATATCAAAGGATCAACAAGCACATAAGAATCAAGCATGCACAAAGTAAATCAAACAACGTGTGTGAATATTATATATTGTCTGAGTGATGGG
The DNA here is from genome assembly GCA_000826405.1 of Acanthamoeba divionensis. Lineage (NCBI taxonomy): Eukaryota > Discosea > Longamoebia > Acanthamoebidae > Acanthamoeba > Acanthamoeba divionensis. The sequence continues at coordinate 1,318 of CDFI01106305.1, read as the reverse complement.
CGAGGCACTGTACCTTGATCGCTTCCCTTGTGGTGGTCAATGAGGTATTGTGGAGGATTGAAGTTGACGCCATAGAGAGCGCCTGCTGCTACAGACATAAAAACGCCCAAAAGTCTCTTTTGCAAGGGACTCAATCTATCCAGCCATGCAAATGAAGAGTCCTGGCTGCTCGTTTGAGTGGAAGAAACAACAACTTTGGCTGCACCACCTGACTTGGCATGAGTGCGTTAGCATCGACGTTTAACTAAAGATTGACCAACAATGGTGATGGTGATAAGAAAGGAGAAAGAGGTCTCTATTACCTTCATCGTCAAATCCATATTCAGTCGAAGAGTTAACTGTGCAGGGTTCTTCTTTTAATTTTGCTTCTTCCTCGTTCTCCACATCCTTGACTGTGGGTTTAATGAAGGCATACAAAGCCACAGCAAAGACAGCCAAGGCCACGCCAACATAATTGAGAACAGGATGCTCAACGCTTTGCGACTTTAATCCAAACAGACCAAAGTTTCCACTGGCCCAACCAACCAACAAATTTGTCAACCTGTTTTTTGTTGTGCAGGATAGAAACTTCTGTTAAAAATCAAGATTTGGACAGATTTGTTTTGGGAAGCAGAAGAAAAATAAGGAAAATTAATTTACCCCCAGATGAGAAGCCCAAGCCCCATTCCTATGAGCTTGATGATGGGTACCACAGTCAAGTTGCCTGTGCACCACAACACACCTCCAATCATGGCAATTGGCTCAAATTTAGGCCCCTCTCGGATGAGGTTCACCACAAGACCAGTCAACCAAATGCCTACACACAAAATCCATTGAAAAAACATGCCATCGCCAGTCTGAAACTTCTTGACCGGCACGTAGTTACTCCCAAAGCAAATCACTGAGACTGCTGCACAAAGGTAACCAATCCAAACTGGCATTTTGCTGATGATGACGGCACCCTCTGGCTGTTGTTGAATGAAAAGAATTATCACCAACAATGCAAAAGCCCCCCCCCCCGAACGGTGAATTCCTTTTCTGCACGGTTTGATTGTTCTGGCCGAGGACAACCAAAGGAGACAACAGCACAGTGTTCGCAAACTCGCACCATTGGGTGATGCTGCACCCCGTTAGGGAGATTTCCTGGCATGTGTGAAGCTACATTAAAAAAAAAGTTTAAGAAAGAAAAATGTTGTTGCTGCTTTTTCCTGAGTCACTGTTTGTTGCAAAGGCCACCAACAAACAAGCAGCGCAGAGCGAGATAATGGGTCAGGCAGCTCGTAATGCATCTCCACCTGGTAGTACGCGCTAGATATATCCTGTTAAAAAAAAAAAAAAA
>CDFI01106304.1:15266-33439 GCA_000826405.1 Acanthamoeba divionensis | reverse complement strand
AACAAAAATCAATCAGCGCAACGCCTTTTTAGGGACTCGTACTTGAAATATGAAGATTCACTCAAATGCTGTGATTACGATACTGACAAGTATGCCCTTCTATTTTTCTGTTAAACGATATACTACAGCTTCCTTAAGCGTTTTTCTTCCCCTTCTCAGAGACATTGTGCTTAGCAACTACGGGTTAGCTCTGAGCGATCATGCTATGGTCATCACACCAGAAGAAGCGGAAGACCTGTTTCGGTTGTCCTATGAAAAGTATGAAATGGCTGCCTTGCTTAAACCAGACAATACTTTGACACAGTGCAACCTTGCCATGTAACTATATTCGCAAATTCTCTTCACTCTCTCACACACACACCAAATGTTTTATGTTCTATTACATGCTGGCTGTGAAATTGAAGCACAAACATTAATCCTAATGAGTTAACAACACCATATATATATATACACACACAGGACATATGTTCTGCATTCGTCCACAAAGAAAGGCATTCATGAAAAGGAGGCTCTCTGGCAAAGAGCAGAAGAGCTACTACGGAACCAGCTGCCTAAGGGTGACCTGTGGACATTCTTCTGTATGGCTCGCCTTTGTTCTGTGCGAGGTAAACGGTGGTGCCAATGTGCAAGCCACAAGTCTGTCCCAACCCTTTCCTCTCCCATCGTGCCTAGCTGAGTTTTTTTTTTTTGCGTTGCTGTCTCCATCATTATCGCACAACAGGAAGAGAAGAAGAGTGTCGAGAGTGGCTGCTCAAGTGTGCCCGCAAGAACTATTTGGCCAAAAAGACTAAGTGGTTTTCTGTGCACTTTGCCAACGTCCGCGACAAGCCTTGGTTCAAGCTTATGCGCGCCGCCCAAGTGCACGAGCGCAAGCGACAGAAGCAAGAGTTGCAGGATTGTAGTGGCTGAAAAATATTTAATGAAACAGTTGGTGCTCAGCTGAGAACACCTTGTAAATTTGGACACATTAAAAAAAAACGTTCAAGTGTGAAATGATGGTACGTTCCAACAATAACAAACAACAACAACTAAAAGTAGAAACAGTAGTTGCCTCGCCTCTCGCCACTAGCCATCAAGCCTCCTTATTCGGTCTGGTGGTGTGCCCCCCTGTTGGAGGGCATTAGCTCTCTGGTTGATGCCGTTGCTACCATGGGCCATGGAGCTCAAGTTGTGCTGTGGGGTAACCAACTCGGGAGTAGACCTTCTGCCTGTTATGGGCTGTGATCCCTGTGGTGAAGGCCTCTGTGACTGAGTTACTTGCGATTCGCAGTTCGCCAGCTGCATCATGAACTCTGTATCATACTCTGTAAGTTTTGTTCAAAAGAGAACGGCATGAGACGATCCAACTGTGAAGAAAACTTTTGGGAGAGGGGGTGGACCTTCTTCTGGGGAAATGGCGAAGTTATCGTTTTGTTGAAAGTTGTTGTTGTTGTTGTGATTATTGTTACTGGCACTCCCCATAATGGGGGTAGTCACCTTTGGCTGCCGCTGCTGAAAGTTCGGCATTTGACTTTGGCTCTGGTTGGGATTATGATTGGGAAAGCCATTTCTTCGATTGATGTTGTTGTTGTTTGCGTTATAAGCTTCGGGCAGAGTGACACTGGTGCCTGTGTGTGAGAGAGAGAGAAAGGTGTTCTTGTTAGATACAATGAAAACGTTGGGCATTCAACCATACACAAGGATGCAAACTTTCGCACCAGTTACGGTTGGAACATGGATTCCCTTAAGGAAAGAAGCACAGGTAGAAAAGACAGCATTAGTTTGGCAGCCCCGTACAGCAGGAGAGACGATTATGGAATACAATATTGTATTATGGATACCTCATTAGGCAGTTGCTTCTCAAGAGACATGTTAACAGGATTTTCTGGTAAATAACCCATATCGCCCTAAAGAAGTTGCAGTGAGTAGAAGAAATATACCCAATGTGTTGGTACCAAGCAAGAAATAGGGGTTGCATCATCACAGATATCAAGGTGGAGAGAAATGCAGCACCTTCTTAGCTGTTTTGAGCTTCTGTAAGTGGCCTTTATCATACAGACAGTTTCCAAGTGCATTGCCAAACAATCTAAGAGCTCTTTTACGAGCGTCTGACACGGCCTCCTGTGTCATGAAATGCATTCAGTTGGTTTAGTTAAGTAGAGTGTTCGTTGCCCACTCAATAATAAATTTAATGGTGCAGGGGACCTTCTTCGCATTTTCGATGGCTGAACCCTTTTTGGGGTGCTCGGACATCCCATATCCGACATCTTCGTGGTACGTTCCGTCCTTTAGCATCACTTTTACGACTGCAGTCACTCCTACAGAGTATCTTCCTTTTCCTGTTTGCTCAATCTGGAATTAACAGTGCGTTAGGTCAACAGATATCAACATGCTTCTTTGGGGGGAGGGGGGTTACATAGTCAGGTGTGATGTCTACCACGGCCGAACTCCAGCCATTGAACCCAAAGATTTGGTTCGCAAGCTCGATGGCCTTCCAACTTTCCACATAGGTAAAGCTTGCTGCTCAAAAAAAAAAAAACGAGAATTCTGAATAGGAGGAAGTGAAGATAATGTGTTGAAGGTTCCTTTCACTTACTCCCTGCAGAACCAGGCCTAGTGGCGAGATGCTCTTTGCCTAGTTTTTGTTGAAGAAGCTCGCGGATGGCATTCCTTTCGTCTTGGCGAAATTCCTGGCGTCCAAAAACATGAGGAGGAGTATCAGATTGGCCAGGCGAACTCTTTTCCTTTGGTGCCCCAACGTCCATTTTCACTAGATCGATCGAGATATTGTTTCTGTTGCAAGGTGGGTGCCCAAAAAAACTTTCTTGAACTGTAAAAAAGTCGGGGCACAAAAATATCACAGGAATTCAATTCCTGTAAATAAAATTTTTCTCGGACTAGTTTGACCGTTAAATTTAAATTGTCTCTTTAATATCTACAAAATTTGGCCAATTATAATCAAAGTGGGATTTGCCCCCCCCCGACGTGCCTGCGGGTGTGTTCATGTGCCCCCCACTTTTTTTCACTGACCCAACAGTGAGGGTTTTGCTGAGGACCACAGCAACATAATAAGAGAGCATTATTTATTTTATTCATTTGGGGGGACGCCTGCCCCTAAATTTGGCTGTTGCTCTCCTCTCTCTGTGACGAGTGTCACTGCATTGAATTAATTTGTTATTGTTTTGTTCGATCGATATCTCCTATATTTGTTGGGCCACAGAGCAAGAATTGGAGAACCATGAATCACCAGACACTCAACCAGCAGCTTCACAACCTGTTATTGAAATTGCACCAGCTGGGGCAAGATCTGCCTCAGATTCTTATTTATTTAACACAAGTTGCACAACCAAAACTACCTCATAACCTCATAATCCCCTTCTTGGGCCAAATGTTCGAGAAAATACCCCCTTTCCTATCCAAAATCGAACCACTCAAACTTCAGCAACTTGTTAAAGATCCACCAGCCGACGCTGTGCCCCTTCGAATACTGCTCGATTTGATGGGCATCCAACAACTTTTGCAACAGATCAGCGTATTGCAGCTGCTCCACCTCACGAACAACACGATTCCACCAGGCTCTCAGGAGAGCCAAGAAAATTTCCTGAAAAAGGTTCAAGAAGTATTTCAGTCATGGTCCATGGACACTCTCAAACGCTACCACTCCATTCTTTCCGAAACCCCTCTTCATTTGGAGCGGCAGCAACTCCTCCAGCTAGAGCCTCAAATTCCCTGGGAAATACTGCACCTGCTCATCGAGCTGCTCAAATTGCCCGTTGACGAACTCTACTCTCTCCAAGCCTGGCTATCCAAACTCTCTCCCCAGCAAATGCGTATCCTCATACAGCTGCTGCAAATAGAGTCTTCAACTTTGCTCGAAATTAAACGCCGAGTAGCCTCATCGAGTCAATTTGGGCTCAGTGCCTCAGCTGTAGGGATAGGACTGCAAATGTCAACCGCCGCCGCCCCACTGCCTGCAACACAGACCAGAGCAGCTCTCCCTTCGCCTCCACCTGCCCCTTCTACGCCTCCTTCTTCTTATGCATACAGTTCATCTACAAGCAGTGGGGGGCCACCTCCTGCAAAAAAGGCCAGAAAGAGGAATGCTTCAGAACTTGATGATATTCAAGCGATCCAAGAAGAGCTCGACCGAATTGGTGAAGGTACTTGCATCAAACTGCCTAAATTGCCCCCCCCCCAAATAGCTTTTCTTGCTTTGTACTAATAATGATGATTCAACAGGTTTTGGTATGGACTTGACAGAGTCAGGCATGTTACTGGGCAACGAGCCTCTGCTCTCTATATCGGGTTTGGACATCGCCACTGCACCAATAACTCCCTCTGTATCAACAACTCTCACAACCAGTACGGCAGCTATTGCAAGCCTTCCTGAACTCGACACCGAATCCCCTCAGCCTCCCACAAATGTTGAAAACCAAAAGTACGACTTGATCCACATAGTTGTCAGAGCTGCACCACCACGAATTGCGAACTAACACCAACGTAAAACAAATTAGGTTCCAGATTCGAATAGCACGACAACCTCCAGGAAAGACGGTTTATCAGCGCATACTCAAACCTTTCCCTACTATAATGTTACTCGCTGGACAAGACAGCGAATCCAATCTCTTTGTAGAGGCATCACTTCTTCGGAGTGACAATGAGCAGCCCTTGCCCCAGTGCGTAGATGGCAATCGGATAGTGCGAATAACAAACGGAGTGTTTGCAGCCTTTAAAAAGCTAAAGATCCTTTCCACCTCACAACAGCAAGGCACCCTATTTAGGTACTATTTTACTTACTGTAATTACGCTAAATGGATAGATGAGTATTTAACCTTTACCTCCCCCAAAAGGCTAAAATTTCAGCTCAAGAGATATGCTGGAACACAAGCCTCTTTTGAAGATGTACCAAATTGCACGATCATATCCAACCCTATTGAAGTTTTTTCGCACACACAGTACCTCAATGAAAAACAAGACAGTAAGTTACCTTGCTGCTTGTGACCGTTTGTCCACTTGCCTTGTTTGCATCAATGTTGTACCACACAGCATCCGCGATATAGTTGGCACTCAGCATCCGTCTTTTGAGTTTTCTGGCTCATCATCATCATCTCTCTTTCTCTTTTCCAGCCCCACCTCCGCCTGTTGTAAGCGAGATATTGCCGACAACAGGCCCAGCGACAGGAGGCACACGAATAGTTATATTAGGAAGCAATTTCATCAATTCATCTTCCTTGAAAGTGAGGTAAACAATAAGTTTTCATGGGGTCCCTCCTTTACATTTCTAACTGATTCCTCCTCTTGCCCCATCCAACTGGTTTTATCATCAGGTTTGGTGATATGGTGGTACCCGCAACATTTCACGAGCAGGGCACCTTAATCTGCGTTACCCCTGCACGCAGTCGTGGCAGCACGCTTGTAAGCGTCGCCAACGACGGCATCAATTTCTGTGAGACCAAAACCCACTTCACTTTCGAGTAATTGTTCTCCGCACGAGAACCAAAAAGGTACACACCATAACATAACATACCATTATATATATATACATATATATCTCCCAAAATGTCCAAGTGGCTTCTACAGACTCTAATCGTTTGTTTCTTTTTACTCAGATTGAAGAGCGATTGAGTCTCTTCGGTGACCACCAACTGGTCAATTATAACGGTAGGAAAGCGCACATTTACGTGTTGCTTCGTGAGGTTTAACGCTTTATCAGTGGCAGCAGTGATTTGCCCTTCTCCCGCTTTCTTGCCATTCACACACACACACACACACCTTGCTTGCGTTCACTCTTCAGCTCATGGCGCTACATCCCCCCACACGCGTAGCATATTGAAATGCGTATATGTCGACGAGAATCATCGAGCGTCAAATGCCTGAGGTGGATACGGGCACTCTGAAGAGGACACATACGATGGTTGACATTCCAGTGGGGGTCAGCAAGTAGATCTATATAACTTTAGAATACGGGCAGTGGGAGTGATTGCGAGAAGAGAAAGTGAACAAGGAAAGAAGGCAAAGTGGAGGTTGGTTGGTCAGTTTGTTAGTTGGTTGTGCACAAGCTGTGGTGGCTGGAACAACAACATGACACACTCACTCACGTATGAGAACCAAATGAGAGCTTTGGGTTAGTGGATGAACGCTGCCCAACGCAAAAGAAGGCTGACTGAAGGAAAAATAAAATCACTGCGGCGTGCCACGCCAACTTTTCTCACTGTTGTTAATGAGTACTGTTTTGTTGAGCAGCAAGGGGTTTTTGGTTTTTTTTTCTCAAAGGCCCTTAAACATCCCTACAGTTTTTTCTTTCGACTTAAGCAGAGCCAGGTGCGCGCATGGCCTCTACCTGCTCTGTAATCGAGTTAACGAACTGCGGGTAGCTCTGTCCCGCTTCGCTGGAGCCCTCCTCAATGAGCAGCTGCAGAAACTGAAACTCTTCGAGGCTTCCAGCCTTGGCCATCAAGACCTTAGGAGTCACTGGCCGCTCCTGCTTGAGGCTATCCATTGTGGTTCTGATCGAGCTGCTTTTGGGAGGAGGAAAAGGAATCTCTGACTCACCACCTTGAGTCACCACCAAAGAGTTATCTTTAGAGCAACGTCTCACACTTCGTGCCTCGCCAAACAACAAAAAGGGGAAGGAGGAGGGGCTGGTACCAGGGAGATAGAAGAGGCAAATGAAAGTATAGGCGTCTGCGAGGAAGAGCCTACAACTGGACGAGCTGATGGCAGCTTTTGACAGGTGCAAACCCTGGGATGATAAATTGTTGGCGGCGCCCCAAGACGAAAGCTCGGGATAGAGAGCCCGCTGTAGAAAACGTGGCTCTAAACCGCTGCAACATACCAGACATAGGGGTCAAATGGCGCCAGAGAGCACTTTGATAACCCAAATACTAAATTACCTGTATAGGCACTGCGCAAACACGACATTGTCGGGATTGATGCTTTCGGTTTTCATGAGACAACTCTTCAGCAAAGAGAACACAAGAGGTAGCAGTTTTTTGAGGGCTGGAGTTTTGGAGAACGAGAGATCAACAGGCGCCTATATCAGAGTTTATGTTATCCAAGTATGTTGAAAAGGACGATGTTCAGGGAAACCTTGGCTACCTTGGGTGGTGGAGGTTTGCCGCTTCTCTTGGCTTTGGCTCTTTCAATGTCTTCCAACTGCTCGTTGTAATACGTCAACAAAATTGTTAGCCAGTCTCGAAGTAGTAGCCGTGCCTCTTCTACACCTTCATCCAATGATGCTTTGATCAACTGATATTTTACATGTACCATCAAATAATGTCAGTAAGCAAAGTGGCTCAAGTAGCTGGGGCTGGTGTTTAATACTTTATGGGTGAGCAGTGTGATTATGGCTTGAGGATCTGCAGCTTCATAAAGCTGCATACGTAGTTTAACGACATCAATATGAACGGTGTGTAGCCTTAAGCGCCTTTTGATAGTATCGCCATCAGATAACGAGGGCAGATATGTATACGCAAAAGCCAGTTGCATCGTAGGTGGTGTCTTGCTGGGGATAGTAAAATAAGACATAATAAAGAGGGTGTGTAAAAAACGACAAGGATCTTGTCAAATAAGTGTGGGGAGAGAGAAGATAGGTTCTCTCAAGATGCTTACGTGCTGAAACTCTGTGGTCCTGTGAATTCAAAGTCGAAACCAAAGCACCTAAATTCATCGCAAGCCTCAATGTGGTAAAGATTTTCATATTTGGGGTCACCATAAAAAGGCCCATAAGCGTTGGCCGGCTTAAATTCCTTAGAAGTGCGCAGACGGAACAACCCATTTATCGCCTGTGGCCGATTGAACTGCCTATACCTGTGATGAATCACAAAAACAATTGCCAAGGTGAAAATTCTGCAGTGTGTAAGAAATAGAACAAGGAGGGTAAAGAGTACATGTCTTGAGGTAATGAGGCATTTTCTGGCTGTTCATATACTACTATGTTTCCTCCCGTTAGAGTTGTTAGGAATCTTAAGGAAGGTAAACCCACATAGGTATTGGTTACAACAAACAAATCGATGCATGTTCCAAACTCAGCTGCGTGCTTGGCCTGTAAAAAAAAAGTAAGCGGGCACAAAGAGTGGTACATATGCTACTAATGCAGAAGAAATGGTGAACGGATACGCACAATATCATTATAAAAGGGAGTTTGCATAGCAAGGTCATTAGATTCCTCTAATTTTCCATCACCATAGTTCGGCAGTCCACACAAAAAGGTCATCACACGCACTAAGCCCATTAATTCAAGATTGTGAACACAAAATCAGTATTAATGGATGACGGGGGCACAAAAATGTGATAATAAGTTCGGCTTAAAACAAAAGACAAAAGTATTTTTTGACAATACTGCATTACCGCTCTTGAGGCTCTCCTCAAAAAGGTCGAGGAAATCGACCAGCGCTCTAATGGTGGACCCAAAGCCCCGACGTGCAGTTGTTTGCTCCAAGGAATTATCCTGTAGACTGCGCAGACTATCTATCGCCGATGAAATGTTGTCTGAATGAGTGGAAACCTGCAACAAATTGTTCAGTAACCATATTGCGAATTTATGCCTCAGCAAAATGGAAGTTGTCCATAGTGATGTAAAATGTTGCTGCCTACCTCTACCAAAAAGTTGGAGAGTGGTACTAACTCTTCAAGACCCAAAGGGCATTCTCCCACTGAAGGGATACCGATATGCTTAACGTGTGGGATGGCACTCCGCAGATCGTATGCACCGACGCGGTCAGAGAATGTCACCAAACCGAAAAGAGACGAGCGAGGAAGAGCTGCATATGTTCATAGAGATTGAAATAATCAGTAATGAAGAGATGACAGGTTAAAAATGTGCATGAGACACTCAAACCTTCGAGAGCAGCCAGCAGCCCACTTTTTATAGCCTCTAAAGCCTCCAGAGTACCTTAAGAGAGAAAAACAGCTCTGTTTGCGGCATTACATTAAGTGATAGAAGCTTGCATGCTTACCAGTCAGGTCAACCAGTGCAATGAAAACAGGGTGCGCAACAGACTCGTCTTCATCTAGTATGTGTGTGTGTGTGTGTGTGTGTGTGTGTGTGTGTGTGTGTGTGAGAGAGAGAGAGAGAGAGAGACTGACGAAAGAAAAGCAGAATAAAGAAATAAGCAACCTGAGACTTCAAACTCGTTAATGCCAGGTTGCAGTTCTGGAAGTTCCTTGCGGTCTTTGGGGGAGGCGTAGCGGGGTGGCATTTTGTTGTTGTGGTGACAAAGAGGGCACCACCATGTGTCTCGAGTGAAACGAGCGAAGCTGTTGATGTAACCAAAGCACTCCTCACACCGCGCCACCTCATCAGCGGTCACTGCCGCCACACGCACATCTGCTCGAGTAGGGGATACAAACGGCTGCACAACGCAGCCCCAAGGCAGCCCACTCTTGTATTTCAGATCACCTAAAGAAATTATACAATTATTACTTGAGATTCTAAGAGATGTGAACGCTTTAACACTTTTATCATGTGACAGCAATTGCCGCATTGCGTGAATTTATTTGCTTTTGTTTGGGAGGGGGGGGGATTGTCGCTTTGATGAGTAATTGAGATCTCTCAAGATAACACAGCAGGTTCGTGAGCTAGGGGGAGGCCATGTCACTGGATGGGTGAATTACCATTCTTGGGGAATTTATTGAGCGTGAAAGTGAAGGACATGGTCTGAACAGTGGGCGCACTCACCCCACCACCAGCAACAACAACCAAGCAATCTTTTTTTTTTGGTTTCTAATATATTTATTATTTATTTTGGTTTATGTTAATCGAATTTCTATTGGCAAGCAAGAGAGAGAGAGAGAAAGAGAGAAAGAACAACAAGGAAAGCATGAAAGGTTGAAAGTTGTTCTTCTTGTTGTTGTAGTGCGAAGCTATGATGAAGTACATCACTAGATGATGATGATGATGATGATAATGCAGAAGAATCTCTTCAACAACAACAACAACAAGAGAGTTCTGCTAATAGCCTCCTCCTCCTCCTCCTGCTGCTCCTCTAAAGCCTCCCCTCTCGAAGAACTTAGTGCTCCACACATTAAGTCTGGTCTCGAAATAAGCCTTGAGCGAGGTGAAGAACTGTATGCATCGCTCCAACTGTTGCCTCTTGCCTTCTTCCTCTTCTTCTTCTTCTCCTCCTCCTCCTCCTCCTTCTGCAAGCTTGGCCTTCATGTTGGTGAAATCTCTGAGCAGCCGCCTGAGGAGAGCCTCCATCTCTATGCCCGCGTCAACAAAGAACCTTGGCACTTGGTTGCCGATGTCAGGAGGCAGGAAGATCACCAGATGGGTCAAAATGTGGTTCACCACCACTTGCACGCAGTAGAACAGCAGATCTCTCTGATCCCTGAGCTTTAGCGCTATCCGCAGAAGGGGAAGCCCACTCTTGGCCCTTGACGCGGCAGCGGCGGCAGAGTTGGGCGCTGTTGTTGTTTTCGTTGTTGTTGTCGTTGGTGGTGTAGCTGAATGTGCATATAAGCTCTCCACATATTCGAGCAATCTTGCTTGCGTGCTGTTGGGCGAAAACCCATTCTTCAAGGCAGAAGACAAAACTGGTAAAAGGCCTATGGTAGTAGTAATAACATATTAGGTTAGAAGAATAGACACCATTTAGAGTCTCTTCTCTCTTTAAGGCAGTAGGTGGACAAGTAGTTTGTATCATTTGCTATAGATATATATACCTTTAATCAGAGTTCCCAAAGAGGGTCTGACAGTTTGGTTGCCAAAGATAAGAGCAGTGAGTCCCGTTTTCCTACTTTCCTCGTCCATGGCCATTCGTTCCCTCATATCTGTGAATGAAAGTCATATATGACAAGTCTAAGTGAATAAACTATAAGTGTCAAAGACGAAAAGAAAGAAATAAATAGATAATCAGACCTGCCATGCCTCTGGGGGCCGAGATCTTTCTGCCATCAGAGTAGAGGTTTGACCCTCCGAGAGACAGTGCAGGCGTATCAAAATAGAGGTTGTCAGCAAAGAGTGGCCGCATCGCCTCCCAGTCAATCGACGGATCCTTCACGTTCTAAAAAAAAAAACGGATACAACACACAAACAGGTTGTAACTTAATTAGATGATGAAACCCATCACACCATTCTCTCTAACCTCCCTAATACAACAACAATGGGATGTGGAAGCAACACACACACACACACACCCTTGTCAAACACTAATTTGTTGTGTCACTTCACACTTCTATATATATACCATGGTGAGTTGTTTAAGGGGCACAGGTGGCATGATGACGCGAATAAAAGACAGAGCATTTCGAAGAATTTCGAATATGCTGTTTTCAACCATCACATAGAATGGTCGTACTTCCTCTTCGCCTGCAGATAAGTAACACAGAACATAAGGGTCACTTGGTAGACTACTAGGCAGCCTGACTATTGATGCCTTCTATGAAAAGAATATAATGATAACAAAAGGAAAGCGAAGTGTAGCTCATTACCTCTTGCATCTTCCCTCTCTTCTTCTTCGTCTTCGCTCTCTTTACCCTGCTCCACTTCCCTTTTCCCTACTGTGCTCTTGTCGGCTGTGGAAGCGAGTTGAAAACAGAGAACCGAGAGAGATGAACATCAGAAAAAGAGAAAACTAAAATAGTAATTAAAAAGAAAACGTATGCATTCTTTACCTTTGCCAGTTTTGGTAATGTGGAGAGGGTTAAGAAGTTGCTTTTGCTTTTTAGTGACAGCCTGCGCGAATAGTGAGAGTTGGCCTTGCTGCAAGATTGTTGTATAGTCGTGTACTAGCATCAGAACCCTCTCTTTGTAAAACTCAGCAAGACCAGAGTTGGTAAAGCGCCTGTGTTAGTGTAGATCGATACATGAGCTATAGGAAATGGGCACAGAGCAGAGAGAAGAGACGTACCATTGCTTCCAGTGTCCACCTAGCTCATATAGCAGAAAGGTAGTCTTTTCTGCTTCTTCTAGATCTCCGAGGGTAAAGGCTATCTTTGGTCGTTCAAGGGTATGGCACACTTGTGCATGGTGAATGCTAATAAACTCTACTATGTCAGACACCAGATGTTCACTTTCCTCGAGAGTCCTGTTTTTGAAAGATATGTCTTTAATTCACGTGCACGCATTAAGAGAAAGGGTTGTTTGCATACCTGAGAAGAGATGTTACTAAAGTGAGGATCAGACACCATATGCGATGCCAGCCATTCCTTTTGTTGTCCTAATATTTTTTCAAGAAAAGGTAAGCACAGTTACTCAATATTTACCGATAAGGTAGAACATACACTTATGTAGACCCTGTGCATAAGCTGAAAAGCTTGAAGCGAGTTATTGCTCAGTGTGTTCATGATGCCTGCAACAGCCAGTTCCTCAGACATCACAGCATCGGTAGACATCGACAAAAGTAGATGCAATATTATATCTGCTGTCTTCAATTTCGCTCGCGCCTCTTCAGTCATCTCTTCTGTTCCAGAAGACTGTTTCTGCGGCTGATATAACGAATTATATTCATTTCAGAAAAAGTAAGAGAATACAGCAGATAGAGAGCGCAGATATGAGAATGTATGCAATCTTAAGAAAAACATGAGCACGAGCTTGTAGGTAACTTACAGTTACTATTTCCATGGCGTTTGGATTGTCCGATGAAGCTGACGTTTCTCTTGCTTTCAAATTCAGAGAAGCATTAAATAATTGTAACACTTTTGTATATACGGAGTGCTGGTGTAGGTATGCGTAGAGCTTGGTCTTCTCTGGTGTGTGTAAAACCAACGAATCCAGAATCATAAGTATGGAATCACGCAACTCGGGTCGATCTATGGACTGGCACATTTGAGGTAATAGTGGCACTGCTGCATCTGATAGCCCTTGGCGAACGCTAAGTAAAAGTGCAGAGTTGTTTCAATCAATAATCATCCGATAAACATGTTCAAGTGACAGCAGATTACCTGTTCGGAGCTTGTAAGAGTACAAGCAAACAGGCCAGCAAAGCAGATTGAATACCAGAAATCGCCCCATCTCCCCAACCTCTTCTGAGCAACGTATCCCTTATTGCAGAAGCAATAGACAGGCTCGGAAAAAGTGCTTCTATAACGTCAAAGATGTTCAGTAAGATAGGATAATGTAAAGATTATTTGAAGTGTAGTAACAGAGCTTACCCTCTTTTTCTTTCCCTTTGTTGTCTTGCGCTGAACTCTCTTTAGATAAATGATTCCTCAAGATGAAGGCCAGAAGTTGGCTCATTTGTTCTAAGCGCTGGTTTACTGCTTTACCTTCCCTATTTTCCTGTTGAATGATCTCCGCCAGCTTGACCACCAAGAATAGAGATGTCTGCATTTTTGCAGCAAAAATAGAGTGCAAGGGCTGTCTCAACGTTGTGACTTCAATAAAACATTTCCATGCGTGCATCAGCTGCCCTTGAACGTCTAACAAAGATTTTGTTTCATTCATCTTCTGTATGTGCAGTAGCAAGTGTCGTGCAGGGGTTGAGGAAGTGGCGCTCATCGATCTGTTCTTCACTTCCTCTGATAATAAATAAAATAATTTATCATGAATCAAAGGGACGTTGTATTTATAGTTGATGCCATATATCCTCTCTCCTTCCTTGAGCAATAAGATGTCCCTTGCTATAACTTTGGGAGCTAATGGACGTAGAGCTCCTTTTGTAGGAGGTTCAGGAAACCCAAGAAGTTTACGAAATGCTATAGCTTGCTGAAATAGTTCCTCTTTTTGCTTCCTGTCATAGGGGTAAGTAACCACATGCCGAAGCCATTGTTCTTGCGTTTTCTTGCTGTTCAATACGAGGAGCTGCTCACGAAGGGAAGAATCGAGTTGTTCACTGCTTCCAATAGGAACGTAAAAGATCTCTAAAGATAGAATCTGCATGATGTGTGCAGCAACCATGATTTGATAACACACATCATGAACCCTCATATGCTCTCCTACAACCAAATATATATTTGGTTTAGATACTGTCTCTCCGAACAATATATATATATAATAAAGCAGGTATACTGAAACGTAGAGGTACCTTCATCTATCGATTCCTCTCCATTTTGTGTTGACATATTGTAATTTGCTAAGATTTCCATTGCAATATTTAATGTCTCCACAAGCTGCTTCCTACATTGCACACAAAGTGAAACAAAAACTTCAGAACCAGCAGACCTTGATGTGTAACAAAAGAGAATTGACTTTACCAGAAATCGGGAACATCACGGAGAGCTTTGATAATGGTATGATGATTTGGTGCCACTTTCCACAGCGCTTGTAGCAACGAGGCCGCTTCAGCAAATAGCCGTGGTGAACTAAGAATTAAGTAGAGCACTCAGTCATCGCGCTAAAGTAACCGTGATATACACATTAATTAAAATACCTCAAAATATTTCTGCGTCTATTTTGCAACAGTTTTAATATGATCTTAAGACTGCTTTGTGAGCCGATTTCATATGCTTTGTCGCTGGTGTCTCCTTTCTTGGCAACAAGTGTAGCGCCAGAAGTGATATTGATAAATAAGAGAGCAAGACCTGGCTGGTTCGCAAGAGCAGTCTTTACCAAACGAAGAATTGCAACACGTAAATCCTACAAAAATTAGAGAAGTGTCAGTTGAATTTCTCTATTGGTGTAAGTAAGTAATGCTGTTACCTCATTAGTCAAGCTGTTGTTTAGCCGTGTAATGTAAGCGTTTCTTATAGCCTCTGCGTAGGGTCCAAAGTAACCAACAACTGAAGGAGGTCTGGCGCCTGGCACTCCCTTTTCAGGAGAATATCCACACAGCAGTGTCAGCACTCTCGTCGCCAAAAGAGGCAACCGTGAAGGTTGTGCAGTAAAGTGAATATAGGAAGCTATGATGGCTATTAAATGGACATCTGCCCGACCTTCGCGCCCTGATTTCCAAAATAAAATATAAATCAGTCCTCTAATATTTCCCTCATTCCTTCTTATAGATATTACCCTTTCCAGGCATGTCCTCTGTCACAGTAATTACGTTGCTTGCCATGGACATCCGTTCGGTACTGAGAAGAGATGTTTCTAGAGAAGAAACGTAATCAGGTATGTTCAAGTCTTGCTTATTCTGCAGCACCAATTCAAGCACTACAAATGATTTGATAAGAAGCTTCTGCAGAGTCTTGGCCTCTTTGATTTTGCGACGGTTAAAGAGTCTTTCCAAGGGACGAAAACCTGTTTTTTTAGTGCAAAAGTGAAATTGGGTAAACAACAAATATAATATAAACGCACACGGGGATTTGTTGCACCAATAGCTATTGTGTTAAGTAACACTCTATGAAAAGAACTGTCGTCTAGTATCGAATGGAGGAGAGATTCCTTTAAAGAGTGTGCAGATTCAAGCCGAGACGCTCTTCCACTAATATAGTAATACAATTACTTAATTACTCTCCGAGTTTAATCTCATTATTTTATCAACCATACAACCGAAAACTGGGATACCTTAAGGGAGTAGCACGCAGGGAAGTTGCAGGCTTATCTGTGTCAGCAAAAGCCCCATTGTCTTTTCGTAGAGAGACGTCGCTGAGTATATCAGCAAATATGGTCAAAACCTGTGAAAACGCAAAAACAAGACAATAATAACAGATGATTAGGGAGACACTATTGGTCCTCTATTTTGGGCTATTATACAATCCTTCAAGAATGCAGTACCTTGATGCCAATCTTATTCTTCTGGTGAGGCTCCTTGTATCTCCAAGTGTCATAATGTACAAATAGCTCTGTCTTTATGAAATTGAGATAGGGATGGAAGCTCTCAGCTGTAATTAACGGGACTCCACCTGTATATTTGAATACGAGCGTGCTCAGTGGAAGGGCAGTGTGAACAATTAAGAACAAAATTTTTTTACCATTCGTACTCATTTCTGGTACTCTCCATTTACGTGCAAAGACAAGGAGAGTATGAAACAAATCAAGAAAAGAAAGCGTGATGGAGTATCTGCCCATCTTGCATTCCGCGCTAATAAGACTGCGCAAGCAATCAGTTTCCGCAGTGGCCACTTGGCGTTTCGATGATGCAACCTGAATTGTACGAATAATAAAATATGTAATTAATACCTCTGCCATAAAGTCACTAATAGCTCTGCACATGGGATAAATACCTCTCTCAAGATCCCCTCAATACGCATTTGAGTCCATACTTTCAAAGGATGAGTGTGCGCAAAGCAGTTGATGCAGCGCACTGTAGCATCAATGAGATTGATTAGTTCTGGATACTTCCTTAGAGCAGCTGCGCCCTTTGTGAGAAGGCCAAATAGGAGGCCCAACAAATTTCCGTCTGCCAGCAGGCTCTTTTGCAACTGTTCTTGCAAATAGCCAGCGAGCCTCTAAAAATACAACAATGTAAATGTCTTAGTACATTTGAATTGCATGTGGACGGCAAATATGTGTACCTCTTCTTTGGAAAAGAGTTGGTGTATTAACAGCAAAACTTGGTGCACGGCACTAATATCATCTTTTGTGGCTTCTCTGCCCGTTAAAGAGAGCCACCCCAAAACTGCATGTATTTTGCTGATAAAATAGTTCCAAGCAGAGTATTTAACCTAATATGAGAAATAGGAGTAAGATTCTGTTCAAAAACAGATTAATGTTATGACACATACCTCCCATTGGATTATAGTTTCTCCATCGACTACGTGCACGTATCCTTTTACATTTCTACGGAAGGCGATTCCATCCATGTCAAATTCGGTTACAACCACAATAGCTTGTTTGTGCATTGGGGTTTGTAATTGTGCTACGAGTCGCTGCTCAAAAAGCTGATAAACATTCATAGGACACGAAAAATAGTCCAATTCCATCAGCTTGTTGCATATCTCCAAGGCTGTGTCGGCGTCTCCACAGAGGGATGTCATTATTCTGATAAAAGGTTCAAACTGATAGGGAAAATTGCGACGTGCTAGATCATAAAGAACTCCTCTCTTTGGATGAGTAAGGTCATGTTCAATAAACTGTCTACACAAAGAGGCCTCGTTGAGAAAAAGGTCGCAGTGGAGGTCCAAGAATTCGTCAAAATCGCCCATTGAGTGTAAATTGAACGACATAAAGGATGCCATCAGCAAACCCTTCACCACACTTTTGTATCCCGCAACTGAAGGCTTTATAAGTGAAGCAAAATCTTGAGTCAGTCGTGTAAGACAGAAGAAGATAAGGAAAAATCTTACCGCTCCAACTTCAAATATCTTAATCGCCTGGTCAAGAAAAGGGATCACACGCAACTCGCGCGCTCGCTGCAAATAAGGCTGGCTATACTAAAGGAGATAAAGGAGCGGTTAAAGGCCTAAGAATCAAAAAGGACAGTTGATTGTTCGTACGCCTGAAAACTGTGTTATCTTTTCTCTGAGACATGCCCAGGCAAGCAGAATAGGACCATGCGTTTCCTCATATCCCAACTGGTTAATTTCGTCCTCGAGGACTTTGATGTCATCAGCATCAATCTGGCTCAAAATGCTAGGCAAATAGAAAAGGTGAAAAATTACAAATAATGAAAGAGAAAGAAATGAGCTTCTGGTATACCTTTCGTTCGTCATATCTTCTGAATCAATAACCAACGATTCAAGACTGAAAAGCGCTATGAGAATGATTACACATAGAGTACTGACTCGTTGCGATGCTATTTTGCCTTCCTCGGACAAAAGCGGGTTGCTTCGTTCAGGTGACATTGATTTCTATAATAATAATAATAACACTAACAAAGTTAGTTTGATAGGTTTTATAAGTAGGAAGGGAAATTGTACCTTGAAAACCTTTAAGAGCTTTGTTATTCTGCTGGCATCAAAGTCTGACTCTCCGTAGTAAATCAAGAATATAATTTCAAGGCAGAGAAACTGTTCCTCTGCATTTTTATTCGCCCAAATAACTTGGTCTGATCTCTCTGTCTAATGTTACGTTGTCGTTAAGGAAATTGTCAACATGCATGAAACATTTAAACAAACCAATTCACCTCAAAAAATTTTAGGGTGTGAAGGGTAAGCCTTACTAGTCTGTGCTTGGGCACGGGTGCCTCCGAGAGACTATGAAATAGCTCGACCATGCGCTCCCTGAAATGATTTTCTTCATCTAACAAATACTTGACTTCAGCGTCAACCTCCTCATGAAACTTATAGTTTTCTGAATGTGCAGATCGTATGAGCGCAGCGATGCATTTGAGCAGGCTTTGTCTCTCTTGGTAATAATATAGAGCAATCTAAACAGATAGTCGAGCCGTTAGTGTATAGACTGCAGGATCCCCAGCTATCCTTGATGGCATGCT
>CDFI01106304.1:0-13012 GCA_000826405.1 Acanthamoeba divionensis | reverse complement strand
AGAGAGAGAGAGAGAGAGAAAGGGCAGAGAGAGAGAGAGAAAGGGCAGAGAGAGAGAAAGAGAAAGAGAGAGAAAGAGAGAGAAAGAGAAAGAGGTTGAATACCTCGTCTGGTTGTGGCTCATATAAAGGAGGAGCTGGCCGCAGAAATTGTGGCTCGAAGGTAAGAAACTGGAATTCCTTCAATCGTTTCTCCACTTGCTGAGGAGACTGCACATCACTCACACTAGTAGCGAGAACAGCAAGAGCATTAACACGAAAGGTATAGAGAGGGGGAGAGCGAGAGGGGGACAGAAAGCAGTTCAGATGTTGAGTCTAAAGGGTACCTTTGCTTGCGGGCAGTTGTACCGTACTCTTCATAAGGGTCGGGGATGCTGGGAGAGATTCCAGCACGTCTAAAGGGCGATATCTGAGGTTGCCTGTCAAGGTAGAGCTTGCGCAGCGAATTCAAATCGGGCACTGAAGGCTTCAGTTTTCTATCAAAGGTTGATCTCAACTCCTTTGTTGATTTTTTCGTCAACTGTAACAGGGAACATAAACAAATTAGTGGAATAATACACACGAGAAGGCAAGAAACTTTTGGGGGGGGGGCAAAGATGATTGAGATCAAACGTAGTCTACATTGATTTATGCACGCCCCCTCCCCGAAAACTTGGACACTCACAGGTGCCTTAGACATTCACATTTCGAGTATTGAGGGCAGAATACCTCTTTAGGAGGGGAGCTTAGAAGATAAATAACGAAGTTGCGCTCCACGATCCGTTGGTTTTCTTGGGTATTCTCGTTTTGGGCTGTATTGATGAAGATAGGAAGGAAGGGGTTGGAGGCCAGAGGTTCACTCGTGTAGAGGTCATAGAGGATATAAAACGCAGCAAGCCTGCTCGGAAGTTGCAAGAGGTCATCCTTTAACATTACGTAGATTGTGCAGCATACTTTAAAATGATCCGGTTTATGATATGTTTTCTGAAATTTTGCGGAAATGGCCTCTAGTGGCTTGTCCTCTTGGCCCAGAATGTCAAGCAGAGATGAGAGTTCGTCCACAGACAATACATCCATTCTGCGGTCAGCAAAAACTAGTTTTCTTTTTTTTTTGAACGGGCAGCGAGAGCGAGCAGGGCCCTCTTCAGGGGGAAGGTCCTCTTGTGCGCAAGCGGGTGGGATTAGGTGGGATGGGGCGGGGTCCAGTGAGTTCGAGATGGGGCGCCTGTGCGTGTCACGAAAAACAAACAAACGGTTTTCACCTCCCCCCCTCCCCCTAAAAAAAACCTCTTGTCACGTTCGTGACTGTGAAGGCACAAGGATAGCACAGCCCCGTTTAGCGGTGTTGTGTTGTGAACCGAAACCCGCAATTTGGCACTCAAAAGTTTGATGGAGGCAATTTAAAGTTAGTAACTAAATGTTTGTATTAACTTGTGTTTCCTTCCTTTGCCTTTTAATCTACTGTTTTTGGGCTCAATTAACACTGCTGTCCAAACACTCTTTTAATTGAATTAGAATGTATAAAAATGTTCAAGGGCGCCTGTTTGTTTGTCAAATGTTTTGAATTGCTCTTCCTTTACAAATTCCTTTATGAAGTATAGCTCTTCGCTTTTTCCTTTTACTCTTCCAGCACAGCCTCYTTCAGCAGGCAGTTAGYCAAAGAATAGCCAGAACCTGAACAAAAGCCCACACTATGCAATTCTTCGCCCTGAATTTCAATRATCTGACTGTTGATATCAGTTTCCTTGCTGACAAGTTCATGAACTAATGCAATTTCACTTGCTCTATCTATAATTTTGCCATTTATCTTGTGTCTGTGCACTTTATCCAAAATCTTTTTGTAGGCAGGGCCAGGAGGGAGGCCCAATCTCTTAATATCATCGCCACTGATTTCTGGCTTGATAAGCCGCAGATGAGTCAGATAAAGCGTTATGTACCTTCTCTCTTCCTCTGTCTGGCTTTTGTGAGCCATCATGTACAATATGCCCTCTGTTTATATTTTAAGAAAACGTTATTTACTTCAATTAACAATACTAAAATTAATAAACAAAACAACATGAAAAGAGCAAGAATTGGTTGTTTTGGGAAGTGAAGGTAGCTCATGTACCAAGAGGAAGTGGCTGCAGTATTGAATACAGGTCGCTCATCTTTTTCTTATGGTGACGCAGCAAGTGTGCCCCTTTGTGCTTGTCTTGTTTATCTTCCACCATGTTATTTTTGATCCATCTGAAAGGAAAAAAAGATGTAAATTGAAACAAAAGAGAAAGAGAGTATCAAGAAAGGATGAACACTTTTAGAATTACCTCTTAAGTTGCTCAATAGACTCATTTAGTTGATCACGCAATTTTTCAAACCGTGTTTGTGCTTTACCAGCTAGCATGAGACGTTCCATCAACACATGCAGATCTTTTTTCCTAAACAAAAACTTAGGATTGACAGGTACAAAATAAATCGTTACAGTACAGAAAGATAGTACCGTTTTATGTGGGAGCACATAATGAGTAGCCAGCATTTTGGTGAATCAGGAAGGGGCTGTAAATGAGACAAAGAGTACCACTCTAATACGTCTCTCATTGACCTGTCCACAAACACTAACTAAGTTTGTACATTTGTAGAGAAAAGCGAAGATCAGAGTGTACTCTATGTCTTGGTGTGAGGGAAAGCAAGACTTCCATGGCTGCCATATCTGTGTGGGCACCTACAAGACAATAGAAAAAATAGTTTACGTTGGCAAACTGTGGAGCTATGCAGCTATGTACTTATTAATGTTTACCTGCAGCTGTCGTATCTTTTCTAGACTCCATACAACATTTCCCCCCTTCTCGTTTAGTATCTTTTCCATCTCGTGCCATAATCTGCTCACAAGTTAAAACACTATAGAATATGAAATTATGATTATGGTTGTACTATATACCTAGTTCCTGTGAGCTTTGAGAAAAAGCCTTTGTCTAATGCATTTTTCATCAATCTTAATGTTTGCCTTTCTAAACAACACGGAAACTGTTAGAACAAAAAAATAAAATAAAAAATAACAACTTTTTTGTATATTGAATGAGCTTACCAATGTCAAATTGATATCTCTGCTCGAAGCGTATCGCTCGAAGTATACGTGTGGGGTCCTCTACAAAGCTGTGCAATATCAGCACGATAAATCTAAGGGAACGGACAGTTGATGATAGACGCTCCTCACCTTAGAGAATGGAGAATGCGAATTGATTTATTTTGCAGATCCTGTCGGCCATTGAAAAAGTCTACCAGACGACCAACTCTGCCCGCTGTAAGTTCTAAACTCTGAAGCAATAATCCAAAAGGGTTGAGAAAGTCAGCTGATTAAATTGACCTTGGGGGATAGAATCTTGCATAGTAATACCATTGCATTGATTGTAAAATCGCGCCTGTACAAATCCATCTTAATAGACGAAAGCTCTACACAAGGCAATTCTCCTGGGCTGAATGAACAGAGAAATGTTATCCAGCAAAAACAAGTTTGCACTCACATGATTGAGGGAAAAAAAAAACCACTATCCTCAAGAAGATCGAGATACCTGGGATAATACTCCAAGCGCGCAGTTGCGACATCCACAGACTCTCCATTAGGCAATTTGATAACGGCGGTCTGAAATTGTTGGTGATGACTTGCGCGTCCTCCCAACACCTGGTGGTAATATTTGTTAGAATATTGTATTCTGATTCCTAAAGAAATTAGAATCTCGCCCGTTTACAGAAGTACCTGGGCAAATGCATCTGCGAAGGCAAGGCCATCGCCTTCCACAACAAGATCAATATCCTGAGAGTAAAAAAATATGGGTATTGATCCAAAGAGAGTTGTTGACTAATATGACAAGCAACCTGATTTGGGATATGGAGCAGTAAGTCACGCACAAATCCACCCACTACAAAAACTCTCATGGACAGCAGGCTTGCAATCTGTCCTGCTTTGACAAGCAACCCATAGACGCTTGATGAGACGCTACTCTTAAGCAAACTGTTAAGGTCCTCTCCTCTCGCCTATTTGGTAAAGTACATGTTAGTTGCATCTTAATATTCAGTATGGAGATGAAAAATTTAAACCTTAATTTTATCCTGTTCTACTGGAAAGCGGGAGGGTTCGTTCATCATAATATGAATCATGTCAGCTCTCGAAACAACTCCTTCTAAGACATGCTCTAGGCCATGCACATGATAGTTTTGCTTGACTTCGTGAGGCCTTTGTTCCCTTGAGCTTATTATTGGGATCAGCCGCTGACCTTGTCCCATTATAATCTCTTGTGAAAGGAAACTACTCATTAGTTGTCTCTTATTCAGGGATTAGTGGTATCTTACCAACTGCATGATATAGAGTGTGGGCTGTGGTGAGACAAGAAAAATGTGTGTCCATATATTCTTCGACGTGACAACCACCTAAACCGTGAGACATGGCCTTGTCTGTCACTGCTCTGTCAATAATACCAATGACCTAAATATCGAAATGGGCGAGATCCATTGAAGATTCTGTTAACTGTTTCGGTCTGTGCACCAAGAAGGGCAGAACAAATAAGCAGTGAGAGGGAACCTTTCTGTTTGGTAAAGTACTTCGACATTTTGGTTCATCCTTTTTGGGTGGTAGGCCTTCTAGCACGGGCACCTTTTTCAGGTTAAAACGAGAAAAGATTGTTCTTGCATCTGACATTTGTTGTAAACTGTGTGTAGCGTGTCAGAAGAGCTACAAAACATGCAGGCAATTGTACTGTTACCTATATACAACTATTGGAGGTTTAGTCATCAAATCTTTGAGAAGGAATTGGGGGGCTGTCTGGGATAACAATAAGGCATATAGCTCGTTATTAATCTATAAAAACAAAATGTAAGCGTAAACCTTCAAAACACTGGTAAATGAATCCAAAATGAAAAATAGACCTGTTCTATGGTTAAGTTTGTAGTACTTGCAGAAGCAGCTCCTGCATGGCCACCCCCTCCAAAGCTCTTGCAAATGCGGTCCACATCTATTGCTTCTTCTCCTAACAATGCACATATACGCTCAATGTATCTTACTTGCAATACTAATGTATATTTACCTGTTTTTGCTCTTGATCGTGCAATTATTGTGACGGAGCCTTTGTCTCCCATTGTTGCAATCACGAAAAAGGCGCCATGCAGGTTTTCCTGTAGTATTAAGGTATCTAATGAGTATCGAATTGTTGACTACAATCTAACTGGCTTATGCGTACTGAATCCATATAGCGCTGGACCAGAGAAGATAAGTCTCTATAGTAGTCTCTAGATATCAGATGAGTTATAATGACTTTCTTTTCATGTATCACATAGGTCTTGGCATTTCTTTCGATCTGTCTCAAGAGCTCGTGGGCTAGATAATAACAGAGAGTGAGAAGATAATTTTGGGTTTTTGTGTGCTTAATAGGTTGCTTTGATAGATCAGCTTACCATCTCCCTGTGTTACAAGCTTGGACACAAGATTGGCTCGGTTGTGTTGATGGTCTTGTATGGAGGAAAGATCCATTGGGCCAAAAGGTTTTGACATAAGCAAAGCAGCTGCTTCAAAGTCAAGTCTTGTTGTAGAGCTATATCCAAAATTTCCTTGTGGCACACAAAAGTGCTCTTATGAGTGCAAGAGCAAAACAGGGCAGAGCGAGAGAAGGTTACCAGTGTCATCATAAATGCCTTGTGCACAGACTGTTGCTTCTTGCACTGTTAAAACGCACAGCTCTTGATTAAAGAAATGATTAGAATATTTACAATGGAATCTGTGGAGAAGCAAGAAAAAGTGGCAGATCTTAGAGTACCATTAGATCTGAAAGCCTCCTCTTCAAGAACTTTTTGGTGCAACTGATGCAGCAAAAGGGCTGCACAGGAACCGCACTGTACCGCAAGCTCAAAATCACCTTTTATATCCTCATCTGATGCTGGATGGTGATCATACACTGCCACCTCCAACTCTGTTGTTGAAATCAATTTACAGTTCAACAATGCAAGGTGCTGGATATGAAAACCTTTTTGTAAAGGGCCTCGCCTCTCTGCTCGCCTCTCAAGTAATGGATGCACGTGTTTGAAGCGTGACCACTTTCTTCCATCTACAAGGACAAGTTTTGTCACTCTGCTGCACTCAATCTCACTAAGAGAGTAAATGAAATGGTGTTCTTCCATAAATTGCTTTTCTTTCTCGACCCAGCTGCTGAGGACAGGATCCATTGTCCCTGGAAACAATATGTAAGTGGACGAATCAGGAGATGAGTGGAGTTTGCTGGCAAGAAGGCACGACGCAATAGCATCAAAATCGTTGTTGGCATGGCCAGTGATCAGAGTAACCGAAGCAGCCAAAGGATCATCATTGTTGTGCATCCTGCATCAAGGAATTCCTTCCGTTTGCAGGACAGCTCTGTCTCCCCCCCCATGACTGATTTGCCCCCCCCCCAACAAGTTCACTTCACTCCTTTGCTTCTGGTTATCTTCAAAAAAAAAAAAGGACCAACAGAGTTGCCAAGGTAGTTCTCCCACGATTGGAGTGGGCATGTGGCTCATTGAAACCTTGAAACGCAGCCAAAAGTGGCCCACTAGAGGCAGTGAGGTACTCCAGCATATAAAAAAGGGATCTTTGAAACGGAGCTTGCTGATTGGTCTGTCCATTAAAACCTGTGGGACTGAGTTGAAGTTCTTGGGAGTGGAGGCCCTACTCGTGTCCTCTCCAACTCGTTTGGTCCCGACGTACATAGAGAGGCCTTGGGGGAGCACTCTTCATCTCTAGAAGTGGGTGTGCTTGTGCCTGTTGTATGTTGTCTTGGAGGCATTGTTGAGAGAGATAAGAGTGAGAGAGACGTGCGATTGAATCTTCACGTGGAGGTGGACGATTGGAATTGAAACATCTCACTGTGCTCCATACTATTATTACATTAATGGAGTTGAGACTAAGAAAGAGGGAAAGTCTTGCATGGGTGGTCCCCGTTCTCTTGATTTTGAACATCCATGCCCACTTTGTCTTGGGATCCTCTCCTCTCAGTAAAGTTGGACTAAAAGAGAGGAAGGTCGCAATAGACAGACCTATTGTTGCACTCAGTGACCTTCCTTCAACGAAGTTTAACTTCACACTACGTACGTTGGTTCCTTCTGGGTTCTCTTGCTTTCTTTTCCTCCAACTTTACTGAGAATTAAGTGAGAGGACTTCTCATCTCAATGACATCAAATAATGACCTTTTCTTCCTTGTAGCAAATCTAGAATCAAGCTCAAGGGAAGCTCAACAAAGGGGCCTTTGGTATGGCTATGTGTGGCACGACGCGAACGGTAATCAGGGCTTCGACTTTGGAGAGGGGGTGCCCGGCTTCACCGTATTCTTTGATGGCAACAACGATGGGTACTATGACTCTTACGTCGATGGATCCACCGTAACCGATGCCAATGGCTTCTTCTCGTATGAAACTGTGTATAGTAAGTCTGTGCCCACTTTACTACCCCCCCCCCGTCTCCTTGTAACACTTTTTTCTCTCAGCTCCCTATCAGCTGCGCATAGGATTGCTGGAAGATGACACTGGTAGGTGGCTTCAGGCTTCTCCACCAAACAAAGCCCTCATATCAGTGTCCCCCTTGGATTTCGACACCATCGTCTTTTTCAGGCTTGATCGCAACCTTGAAAGTACACCGCCCCCTCGAACAAAGATGTGTACAAGGTGAAGAGTTGATACTAAACCCTAGTCCCCCCAAGATGCTGATGTGATGCTGGCTGGAAGTATTTGGGAAGATGCGGATAACAACGGGATGTTGGACAATGGCGAGTTCCCAATAGAAGGCGTGAGGGTGTTCCTCGATCAGAACCAGAACAGCATCTTTGACGACAAGGAAATATTTACACTTAGTGGTTCTGACGGTCAATATAGGTTTTTGCTTGAAAGCGGTATGTCATACGTCTCTGCTTCCTTTCAGTTCCTTCAACAGTATTGATCACATACTTCTTGTTTACCACAACGATGGACTCACATCAATGCATTATTAGGCACATATTATCCTAGAATGGGCGTGGGCGTAGACTACGTGACAACTGTACCAGTCGATACTAAGTTTGCTCTCGAGCTTACTTCTAATGTAGAAGATCTCAACTTTGGACTCTTCAGAGGTATAGCTAACCAACTAACAAGGCGATGTTGTGACTACAATAGAGCTTGACTTACATTACACTTACATTACATTCACATCATGCAGGATTTGAAATTAGGGGCAACCTGTTCCTGGACATCAATAGAAACGGTCAAGTTGACATTGGTGAGAAAAATTTGAAGGACCATCAGATCACTGTACGTTCTTTCTTCTATTAAACATAACATAAAGCTATCAGCGCTCATATAGGAATCTCTGGAATAGATTGACTTGGGCCTTTCTCCTGACATGTTGGACTTACAATACTCGGTAGACTCTGAAACTGGGACATTCCGCATTATAYTATCTGGTAAGTGGAGAGAGCAGAGAGGCGGAGTAGAAAGCCTCTGGCATTCTCTTCTCTCTCTCTCGCCCACCAAATCAAGCTTATAGGGCTAACCAYACACCTCTCTTCTTCCTCTCTTAACAGAGGATATTGGTAGAGGACCGTTCTATGCGAGGCCCACAGATCAGCAACTCATCTTTTTCACGGGAGATATCCAGTTTGTCTCCTTTGAAGAAGGAGCTTCACGTCTCGTCAATGGGTTTAATTTCCTTGTTCTGGCTCGTAAGTGACTCGTTTATACTACTACCCAGTAGTAGATTCCCCTTTATTATTTACTGAAGTCTATTTATAAATGGACGCAATTGTACTAGGACCTGTCTCTGGTGTGGTGTATTATGACTATGACGGGGATGGGACGTATCAGCCCGATGAAGGCATCTCCAATGTGCCTGTGTGGATTGATTTTGACAGTAATGGCATATTTAACCCTGCATATTCTGTTCAAACCGATGAAACTGGAGGGTTTGCTTTCACAGCACCCTTCTTTACGGGCACTATGCTTGAAGGTGTTTATGCCTCCCTGATAATTGATATTCAAACTTGATGGACGTCTTTGCTTTTCGTTGTTTTTCGGAGCTTATGTATGTGTTGTTGGGTCATTTGTCCAGGCTCGTTCGAATGCCGCCTGAACCTGGAAGCTTTTGGCGGTTCTGCAACTTCCTTTCCTGAAGCTACAGTTGTGATGATTCCAGATTTTGATAATTTCGTGAGGTTCCAGATAATTACGGGTAAACAGTGTTAATTTCTCGAAGAAACGTTTTGAAGCACTTTCAGGAAAGAGCACATTTATTAACTTTTGTTTACATCGTTTGCAGATTCCCCTCCTACTCAGATCATTTCACCACCTTTCCCCTTTGGGGACATGTTTACGAGCTACTATGACGGCTATGTTTTCCACGACTTCAACCAGAACAATATGTTCGACTTTGGAGAAGGCATACCTGATTTTATAGTGTTTAGGGACAACAACAACAATGGGGAGTTTGATTCGTCAGATGATTGGAGAACTACGGACAGCTTCGGCTACTTCACCTTCGGTGTTAGTTACATCTCTTGTACGTCGAACTCTTCAACTGGCCTGCAAAAATAGAGATGAAATACCCGACATTAATCATATAATCTCTTTCTGTTCTGCAGATCCTTCTGGCAGCCAAGCTTTCTTTTACTTGATGTGGGATTCGTCTACCTTGTGGTATCCTCAGTCTAGTCTTATACAACGAGTTTCTTACTACGACAAGAAATCAATTCTGTTCCCAATGTTGCTAGAACAAAACCGTACCTCTCCCGTAGCAATTCCAATTTTTAATTAAAGTGCTCCTCTTTGATATTAAACTGGTTAAAACAGATCCTCCAAGTAAAGTCATTCTTTCGGGTCGAGTCTGGGCAGATACAAATGCTGATGCCACACTATCAGTCGGAGTATGCTGCAAACGTCTTCTGTGAACAGCGAAGGAATATACGTTAACACTCTGTTTTCATTTAAAGGAATTTATGATGGACTTTACTGTTGTGTTCCTGGACTCCAACAACGACGGCCAACTAAACAAAAGGGAGCTCTTCACTCTCACCGACGTAGACGGAAACTACCGGTTCATCCTGCCAGCAGGTAGTTTTATATCCAGATTAGGGAACTAAGGGAAAGGAACACTGACTCTATGCCTTACAAATACACAGGAATTTATACTCCAATGATCGATTCGACGTTAGACCGAGTTCTGAGCATTCCTGATACTCCTTATAACCTATACATTGATCCAAGAGACGGCGATACACAAGATATCGATTTCGGCGTTTACGACGGTACTAAGGAAACCTTCAACGGCACGTGCAACTCCCACTTCATTTCTTTTCTAATCATGATTTGCAAATCATAATAGGCTTTGACATCAGAGGCAGCGTGATACTTGACAAAAATAGGAATGGAGAGACGGATTTCTCGGAACTGGGCATATCAATGGCCACAGTGCCAATAATTATATCTGACGTATCCAACTTTAGGCGCCTCAGTGCTACTGTTGAGACGGACCCAGACCTAGGCATCTATAGAATGCTTGTACCAGGTATTCCTCAATTAATATTCAAAAATACACCCAAGTGTTTAACATGGGTGCTTCTTGTACATAACAGCAACTAGAGGGTTTGGACCATATTTCATGAGAGCCAATCTTACATCCACCTTCAAATATACCCTAACAAATAGTGTACCCTATTCGGTGACTTTCGGCTCAAATCAACGCATCAAGAAGGGAGTCAACTTTCTTGTGTACAAAGGTACACCGCCATCTCTTTTTAACCTTGTATTAACAAATGTTTTCGGTAAGTTGAATATTTACTCTCTTTCATCTAAGTTCCAATTGTAAGCGGAGTTGTCTTCCGTGACTTCTCCGGCGACGGGCTGTACCAAGTGGGGGAGGCTCTCTATGATGTACGTGTTTGGATTGATTTACGTGGAGACGGCGTCTTCAATTCTGCAACTAGCGTTACTACGGATCTTACTGGAGCTTTTGCTTTTGATAGCCCTTGGTATGAAGCTCCGCTTCCTGCAGGTAAGACTGGGATCTCATAAATTATTAGCCATCTGGTTTTTCTGTAGGCTGCCTCACGCTAACCGATTGTTGAAAAAGGTACATGGGCTGTCAGAGTGAGAGTGACAGATCCTAATTCCAGGACCATTCCTGCTGAATATCTAGTGAAGACTCCAAATGAAGAGAATTTCTTGACATTCCGATATGAAGAAAGTAAGTGTTGGGGTGCTGAAATTTCAAAGTAAATGTTGGGTTTTTTTGTTTAAAACTAACAACACTTTTTGTTTTTTAAACTTAGTTCCTTCCCCTACCCCCAGCCCCAGTATTACTCCCACCAATTCACCCTCACAAACGCCCACGCCAAGCAATTCTGCAACGCCGAGCATTACGCCCTCTGTCTCTCTTTCATCAACGCCTTCTGTGTCACTGAGTCCCTCGTCCTCTCCTTCTTCCTCTCCTCCTCCCTCCCCTTCAAATTCTGCTTCACCCTCCTCATCTAGCTCTCCATCTAGTTCTTCTTCCTCTTCGCTTTCCAGTTCTCCCACGGCATCCCCTACATCCTCTCCTTCCCTCTCACCTTCGCCTTCAGGGTCTTCCACTCCTTCAAGATCTTCCAGTGCCTCTCCTTCAATAAGCCCAACCTCTTCTATGTCTCTTTCACCTTCTTCGAGTCATTCTTCTACCCCAAGCATTTCTGCTTCCTCTTCTGCGTCCCCAAGTTCTTCTTCAACTGTTACTCCCTCAGTTACGTCCTCTCCTTCTTTATCTCCAGCGCCCTCTTTTAGTCCCACATCAAGCTCAAGCCCATCTGGAACTGCGTCACCATCATTCTCAACTAGTTCTAGCTCTTCTTCTTCAGGAACCATGTCGATTTCGGCTACTTCAAGCCCTTCAGGGACCTTTTCTCCCTCTGCTACTGCTAGTGCTTCCTCTAGCAGTTCTCCAGCCACATCTCCCAGTGCTTCCGCAACAAATAGCCCTTCCAGTACTGCCTCTCCCTCTGCCACCGCTTCTCCATCATCCTCTTCTGCACCATCTTCAGCAGCTTCTCCATCATCCACTACATCCCCATCCTCTACTTCTTCTCCTTCTTCAAGTTTATCCACAACATCAACCCCATCTTTCTCAGCTTCTCCATCCTCGACTTTCACTCCTTCATCCACAGCCTCTCCKTCATCTGCTTCATCTCCATCATCCACAGCTTCTCCATCATCTACTGCTTCTCCATCATCTACAGCCTCTCCGTCTTCACCTCCATCACCCGCTGCTTCTCCATCATCCACAGCCTCTCCGTCATCTGCTGCCTCCCCATCATCCACTGCTTCTCCGTCATCTGCTTCATCTCCATCATCCACTGCATCCCCATCACCTGCTGCCTCCCCAGCATCCACTGCTTCTCCATCATCCACTGCTTCTCCGTCATCTACAGCTTCTCCATCATCCACTGCCTCTCCATCATCTGCTGCCTCCCCGTCATCCACTGCATCCCCATCATCCACTGCTTCTCCATCATCTGCCGCCTCCCCATCATCCACTGCATCCCCGTCACCCACAGCTTCTCCATCATCCACTGCCTCTCCATCATCTGCTGCCTCCCCATCATCCACTGCATCCCCATCATCCACTGCTTCTCCATCATCCACTGCATCCCCATCATCTGCTACCTCCCCGTCATCCACTGCTTCTCCATCATCTGCCGCCTCCCCATCATCCACTGCTTCTCCATCATCCACTGCTTCTCCATCATCTGCTGCCTCCCCATCATCCACTGCATCCCCGTCATCCACTTCTTCTCCATCATCCACTGCTTCTCCATCATCCACTGCATCCCCATCATCTGCTGCCTCCCCGTCATCCACTGCATCCCCATCACCTACTTCTACTCCATCTCCCACAGTATCTCTGTCATCAACAGCATCCCCATCACCTACTTTGAGCCCATCATCATCGTCAAGGCCATCTTCCTCTGGGACCTCATCTCCCACAGCTTCCTCAACACCTTCTTCATCCTCTACAGCCACTCCATCTTCTGCAGCATCTCCATC
>CDFI01106294.1:744-22161 GCA_000826405.1 Acanthamoeba divionensis | reverse complement strand
CAAAAGGGTTCACACTAAACGCTGCTGGCATGTCTCTCATTTGCAGGACATCTGAACTGTTACCACTCAGCAGCAGACAGTGCGCTTTCTGGTTCTGAAGAAGAAGAAGAAGAAGAAGAAGTGAAAGAAGAAGAAGAAGAAGAAGGATCAGGGACAAGGTAGTAAGGAAAGTGGTCGTCATCTTCATCTTCATCCAAAGATATTGAATCTCCATTGCTTCTCTCTTCTGAAGAAGGCTCAGCCTCTATGTTGCCTGGTGTCATACCTGTAGAACTGGCACCACTAAAACTACTGCTGGGGCTGCTTTCACATGTGGTGTTCCACCAACAAGCTGCTGCTGCTGCTGGATCTCTTTCTTCCTTGATCAACTGTTGCTTACAGCCATCCATTGATATTTTTGATGAATTGATGCTGTGCCTGGCACTTCTGCTCTCAATGTCTTTCTGCATCCATCCAAAACTCTTTGTGTCCTCCTCCTCCTCTTCCTCTTTCCCTGGTCTGAAAGCAGCACTTGGTGCATAGTTTGTTTTGTCTTTGGTGGCTTTGGTAAGCTTTTGTGGGGATGAATCTTGACAAGAGTCTTCTGCCTTCCTTTTCAACCGAAGTGTGATCTGATGTATGCACTCCGGCCTGTTGTTTTGCATATTGTTGACTGCCCAAAAAGAAAATATTAACGTTCGCCAGTTCTTCCCAATACTACACACAAACCAGGGCCCTTCTTAAGACAATAAGAATCCATTCTTCATTGTCAAACATTTTATATTCTCTCTGCTCTGCTACACACACACACACACACACACACACACACACACACACACACACACACACACACAACGAGAGAGAGAGAGAGAGAAGGGAATAGGACTAACCTATGTTAGAGACGGGATAGTAATCGATTTGTGAGCATGGCTTTAGGGTGGAGAGTGCTGCGTCAAGAGGATACCGATCGCTCTGAACCCAGATATCAATTGTTGAGCCATTGAGAATCACTAGTGGAAACAACACACCATTACCAGCAAAAAAATGAAACATGAGACCCAGAGGAGGCAAACTGTCATTTTCTCACGTGGGAAGTGGAATACCTGGCATGCGTTCATGGATCCAAGAGATGTCTTTCGGTGCCTCAGTGGTTATAATGGTGAATGTCCAGAGTTCGTGGCCTTTTTAGAAGAAGAAATTTTCAAACATCGTTGTAAACAACAAAACAAAGATTAATCAATTTGAGTTGAGATTAGTCTCAAATGAATGAGAGAGAGCTTGAAGAAAAACCTTTGGAATCAATCCAGCAGTCGTACAGACCAGCAAGAGTCAGCAATTGGCTCTTCTTAGAATAAAGGTAGAAAGGTTGCTTGCTGGTTGTTGAGGGTAATGGGGGCGCCCACTCGAAGAAGCCCTCCACCACAACAGCACAGCGCTTTTGTGCAAGCAGATGCTTGAAGCTTGGCTTCTTGTCCAGTGTCTCCGCACGCGCGTTGATGGACTTGTAGCATCTGCTGTTGCCAGCCCTCGACCAGTAGGGAACAAGACCCCTGTAGAGTAATCAATACAAAGAAAAGAAAAGAGTAAGAGTTTGTATAAGCAGTACACAGGCATGTTGCATCAAACGTGTGCAGAAGACGGTAAACGGGGGGGGGGACCAACCAGCTCATTGTGGCCATTTCTCTTTGGTGTGTTGTCGAAGCTGAGAATATCACTGGAAGATTGCTGCCTGGACCTGCATTAAAGCTAGGCTGGAATTGCGCCTCATTTCTCCATGGCCCACTGAAGCCAAAAACCTGGCGAAGTTGTCCAGGTGCCAGCGAGCAACAAGCGCGCCCGCACATTCTTTCCCACTAGAAAAAATTGACCAGGTGGACCATCAAGCTCACCTTGCCAAATAGCTGAGCACAGGACAACGTTCTGCTTTTCTTCTTTGTCTCTAAATTAATTCCAAGAAAAAATAATCACGTGTCAAAATGTCAAACCAATCGTATATTTTCCTCTAACTTATTGATTTTTGATAGGTCAATCAAATGTCAAAAAAAAGCGTCCTTAAACAAGGCTGAGTCCCTGAAGCGGCAGAAAAGCTGCGAAAAAGCTGACCCCAATCTGCAGAAATACTTCTGGAGGGCGTTTACGAGGCCAAATGTAAAATGTAGTATTTTAACATTTAGTGTAACATTTAATAATAATTTCTGTCAAAGATACATACAAACTTGTTCGTTTTCCTTCTTTCTTGTGTTTGTTTTCAATTTGTGTGATGACGATGATGAAGGGCACGACAGCAATGCCTTGGCCTCACCACCACCACCACCAACAAAGTAGTTAAATGCTTTTTGTTTTTGAATGAACACAATTGATGATTTGCTTTAGAGGGCCTTGTTGAGGAACTTCCTCTTGGAAAAGCAGACCCACCATTTGGAAGGCTGGGCGTCATTGCCACGGTAAACCTCGTCGACGAGTCTCTTACCGAGCTCTTGCCTCAACTGCATCAAGTACTGGCGCACTTGATCTGCAACATATATTTGGATCAGAATTGTTTACTTGTTTGTTAAGAGAACTTTCTTAATCAGATGATGGATTGTGCTTACCGGCCTCGGCTCTGTTGGCAGGGTTGGAAACATAGCCAGCCAGCGCAAAAGTCTTATCTCCCGGTACAGCAAAGTTTTGCATGGCCAGATTGTACAGTGTCTTCTCAGCGTTGCCCTGTAGATGTTTAGTTTTTTTTGGGGGGGGGGGCAAGAAAGTGAGCCATTATATTGGAGTGTTTAATCAATTGAAAAGAGGATTATCTATCATTGTTACGATGTTTACCTTGCCCTGGTTGAGAATGGCAGTAATGCACTGAGAGATGTACAAGGTAAGGTAGATCACTACTCTATCTGCAGGTCCTTTCACTTCGTAGTTCCTGAACAAAATATTGGCCTTGAAGAAAGAGATGGCCTCCTCGATAATGTCGGGTTGGTCTACAAAGACACAACGGTTTAGCAAGGAGCAGAAGCGTCGTGGTCGCGATGATATATGATAAAAAAAGCTTGAAACTTACCAGGAGGGCCAGTGTAGCGAGGAGCAGGCCCCTTGTATTGAGTCCTGATGGGCAAAAGGGCCATGCCGCAAAGAACGCGCAAATTGGGTTCCTTGTTGTACTGAGAATGGTAGGCCTGAGGAACAACAAATTAATATTGTTCATCAAGTATCGTTCGTTCGTTCGCGCAACGACAAAGAATTATTTCATTAATTTCTCGCACAATGTGCCTAACGATAATCAAGTCGCAGGAAAGTATCTATAATTATAGATCTTCACTGTCACCTTTGATAATCAATGCATTTTTGAGAGTTTTCGAAACAAAATGAATTCATTGAAAAAAAGAGAGACTGACCGACGTCACTCGTTCACACAAAAAAGGGTTGAGGGATGAAAGAGCTGGGGTGGAATAAGGCTTACAGGCATGTTGTTTAAATTGAAAGTTAATTCAACAAATCCTTGGGTCTTGTTTGGCGGCGACTTTGGCTAAGTTCGTGTGTGCGTGTGGGGGAGTGCTGGTGCCCTAAATTGTGGAGTCAACCCTCCCGTTCGTTGGTTGGCCTTTGTTGCGGCAAGTTTTTTCTGGGATTATAAACCTGCATTAATTCTGCAGACAACCAATCACGTTG
The DNA here is from genome assembly GCA_000826405.1 of Acanthamoeba divionensis. Classification (NCBI taxonomy): domain Eukaryota; phylum Discosea; order Longamoebia; family Acanthamoebidae; genus Acanthamoeba; species Acanthamoeba divionensis. The sequence goes on along the minus strand of CDFI01106294.1, from coordinate 18,528 downwards.
AATATGACACGGCCACAAGGAGTTCTGTATTTTTCTACATTTATCTGGAGAATTTGGGAAATGTTGAGAAAAATGGGGAAGCGGAAAGTGTCATTTTGAAATTGGAAATTTCGGTGATGATCTATGAATGAATGATCGGTATGTGTGACCTTTTGTCGACATGGAGCAACCTTATTCATCCGATGGCGAGGGTTCAAGCAAACCTCAAATTTTTTTTGGGTCTGTGTCACCTGGTGGTGTGTTATCGCCTTCCCTGCCACATCTCATACAACATTTCTACTTCTAATCTTGTCTGAACTTGGGTCACTCTTCTTCATTCAATTGGACATTTGTCAAGTTGCTGGCCAGCAAGAAGACGAAAGGCCTCAAGATAATTACATTCTATTATTGCAAAGAATCAGTGGTGGTGGACAAATTTGGAATCTGTAACTAGAAGAAAACTGGTCATTGCTCTGAGATTGAGAGCCCTCAAGACGAGGCTCTTCTGTAAATATTTGTAATTTTACTCTGTGGGCTGTATATAGTTGTAAAAATCAGTTGAGCTCTCTTGCCCTTGCAAGCAAAATGTCTTGCCTGCTCTGCTTCTTTTCGTGTTGCCATTGTTCAACCAGTGAGGAGAACACTATTAAGTTGTGTATGGATGACGACGAGGATACTGCCCACGGCGCCATGAGGACTCTTGCTGCTCAAGCAGAAGAAGGTACTGAAGCCCAATGCCCCTCATTTAATATAAAGGGGGTCTTATCTATGTGCTCCTTTTTTCTTTCCAAATCACAAGATGACATGTGGGAAGAAATTGTGCTCAATGTGGCAAAAACCTTTGGAAACAAGAGAAAGAGGAAGCATGTTGAGTGTAGCATTGGCGCCACTCGTTTACTCATGCTTATGGACTTGTTGCCTCTTTGTGACTCTCAACGGTAAGCAATCACTTAAAACCTGTGTTTGTGTTTGTGTGTGGAAGAGAGAGCAGAGGAGAGCAGAGAGATGTATGGTTAGCCATAAGCCTTGGCATAGTGACCGTGGGCTCTAGGCGCTTTTTTCACACTCGAAGTGCTTTCCAGTAGCTCATTAGCCAACTCGAGAGAGAGAGAGAGAGAGAGAGCAGAGATATTTCCTTTTCTTTGCTCTCAAGTGGCCAGCCAATTTTGACCTGCAGTTCTTTGCAGGGTAGCGGCAGTGAGCAGAAAGCTGTTGGCGTTTGCTCGTGATCAGGCTGACAATACACAGCTGCGCAATTCATTTGTTATATGGAACTCTCTTGCTGGGAAGTTTGATGGTAACACAACGCACTTCGCGTTACATTCAATATGATGTTCTTGCTAACGACTGTGCCATCAACCACCAGTACGAGTTAGTGGTAGAATGCTGACAGATGATCTACTTAAACTCTTAATGGGACATGCCAACCACTACCATACCACAGATACTGAGGTAATGTAGTACCAACGCCTTTAATTTCGATATATATATGTACTGAAAATCCTCGCCACATTGCATCATGTACATTTTTCAGGTTTGTTTGCATGCTCTCTTGACGTTGGAAAGGTTTACCAAGACTGGCAAAGAGAATGCCAAGCGAATAAGTGATGTAAGTAAGAAATTTCAGACAGCCTCTATAAACAAGTTTTAACAGTAGATATTTGGCACAGGTGGGGTATTCTGAAAGGTTACAAGAACTTGCTCTTCATTCAAGAGATCACAAGCTTAAAATCGTGTGCGAATGGGGAATTAAGCATATTATTGGTAACTCTTTTCCTCATCAGTACATGATGATAATGCTGCTACACAGAGAGCAGAGAGCATGAGAGATTTATGCATATCTGCTCCTTCTTTACTCATTGAAAACTAATGTTGTTTGCCCTTCCACATATCAAGGGACAGATTCAACTTGCAAACGTAAGCGAGGCAGAAGGAGGGATGATGTTGGTCCAGCAACCAGAAAGTTGCGGGAGGATAAATGTAAAAAGTACTCCCCCAGCATGGAAATGGATTCATATTATCAATACAGTCTAGAGAGTGTAGAGACCAATAAATCAGATGCAGAAGAAGATGGGGGAGAAGAAAGCGACAGAGAAGCCTTTTCATATTGTATAGATATAAAGCCGGGTAGCCCAGTGGAGAGTGCCTCTGATCTCATCAAATTGAATGTAAATGATAAGACCAATTTTATCAAATTGACAAGTGACGGATATGAGGTAAGCACAGTTGGTTTCTTCCCTACTTTATTGCAAAACGTTTCACGCCTTTGCAGCTGACAAAAGCTAATTAAGATTCTTAACTAATAAGGCTAGGAATGACTCATCTTCGTTTGGAAGCGTAAGGGCAAACGCATTTGTATGTTCTGTAAATAAGTAAGTTAAGCCACCACAGGGCCTTTCCTAGAGTTTATATGAATTGCCAAAAGCAAAATTCGCTGAGTTACTAGATTGACCGTTGCCCTCTTTCTTTCTCTTTCTTTCAATGTCTACTACTATCAGAGAAGGTAAGCGTTACGGTGAAAGTGCAAAATACTATTATGAAGTGACCCTGCGCACTGGGGGCATAATGCAAATAGGCTGGGCCACCAAAGATACCACCTTTAAACCCGAGGTATGGCCTAAACATACATCGATAGTCTATTTTCTAAAGAACAATTAATAACAAAATCTTTTAGAGGTTATTAATAATAGTTTCACATAATGAAATAGGACGGGCAGGGGGTTGGCGATGATGTGTTTTCATACGCATATGATGGCTGCAGAAGACTCAGGTGGCACTCGGCCAGTTCGTTAGCGGTGCGCATCCCCCCCCCCAACAAAAACCCACCACTCCACTTGCTTGTCCACGTTGACTTCATTTGGATAAAATAGAAGCAAGATTTTTTTCTTTTGTCTGTCAATTATTTTGCTGTGCTTACTGATGGAATGGGTGTGTGTGTTGTGTTGTGCATTTTGTTTTTTTTTTACCATGGTGCATGCCATTCTTAAACTTTCAGTATGGACACAAAGATCAAAAGTGGAAAGTAGGAGATGTTGTTGGATGTACATACGATGCCACATCACGGTTAGTTAATCCCTCTCCTCATTGTTTTGTTTCATTGCCCTTTGAGGACTAAAGTTAGCTATCAACATCCAGGACAGTCGATTTTACATTGAATGGAAGAGCCGTAGACAAGCAGGCTGCATTTGTAGGGGTCAAGGGCAACATGGAGTTCTACCCTGCGGTTAGCTTGGGAGCGTTTCAGCAATGCCACTTTAATTTCGGACAACAACCCCTAAGGTAGAGATGCTTTCTCTCTCTCTCTCTCGTTGTGTGTGTGTGTGTGTGTGTGTGTGTGTGTGCTTTTTGTGCCAACGACGATGTTAAAGTCTTGAACCTGCGGTTGGTTTGTGACGCACAAGGTTTATGCCAAAGGGCTGCCACAGCGTTCACGACTTTGTGCGTGCGAACAGAATAGTGTTAGAAAGTGAAAAAGAGGAAACCACTGTTGACGACTCGATGACCGAATACTTGGGTGCTGAAGGTAAGAGTTGCAGGATCTATATATATATCTTATCCCCTGCTTGCTTCAATCTTCTTTTATTTCTTAACATTTGTGTTAGGTGATGTGATGATATTTATATATTTTTTCAAAATTCATATAGGCGAGCTATGCACTATTTGCTACGACGAGAGGGCAGACGTGCAGCTGTTGCCCTGCAAGCATAAGGACATCTGCTACACTTGCGCATTGCGCCTCCTGATATGCCCCGTCTGCAGAACGAACATAGAGTCGCGAGAGCAAATGACCGTTGCCATGTAAATAGTATGTGTGTGTATGTACATATTGTTCAGTGAGTATAATTATGTGAATGGAGACGCAGTGTGGCTTGGAAAGTGGGGTCAGAGAAAGGAAACTGTTACTAAGAAGAAAGGAGGAGAGAAAGAGAGCAAAAGTGAAAAAATGAAAGTTGTCACATAAAAATATTTCTGTTGCTCTCAAGTTCGCTTCTTTGGCTAAAAACAAAAATTCAACGTTTGTCCTCCTGGACCATACATATAATGTTGGAAAGAAGAGTAAGAGAGGAAGAATGGTCTTTGTGTGCGCAAGAAACTTCCACCGTGATGGTGATGAGAAACAACTGCTGTCCCCATGAAATGAGCTTAATAATAAATAATAAGTGTCTGTTGCCAACAACACAAACACAAAAACTGCCTCACCCTGCAGGTTAGGTAAACAACAAACAGGTGTGTACATGTGGTGGTGTGTTGGTGGTGGTGGTGGTGGTTGATGGTGGAACTATATCGTTATTGTGTCTTGGCAGGTGGGTAGTAGTGTTGGGCCAAGTATGAATAGCCTGTGGGGATGTGGAGGACCAGCAGCACGCCCAGCACAACGACATGGCAGCTGATGAAGAACCGCAATTGCAGGCCCATACCCAGTGGCATCGCCACTGCAAGTGAAAAGAGAAACAAACAACATTACATGTGTTGAGATCAGTGGGGATGCTCTCTCTCTTCTTTAAATCTAATGAATGAATTAATGTGAGGGATTATGGAGTGGTACCATGCTGCCAAAACAGTGTGATGAGCAAAGTATGAGCAAGAAATAATATGTTTCCAAGGTTTTTGAGTTTACTGTAAATGCAAGGAACGACAGGCCTATTCATGTATGTCAGCGAGCCACAGAAAGAGATCAATACTATAAACCATGTGCCAGCCATTGTGCCTAATCTGTTGTTCAAATGCATTACACAATGAGAGCAAAGAACTTCAACAAAGAAATTTGGAAATTTGAGTTTTTACCTTCTGTTTGTATCTTTGTGTATGGGGTAAGGCCCTCTGATGCTTGTGAAGAGTCCTTCAAAAATTATGGGCAGCACATTCCAGAAAAGGTAGATAAGCCATGGGAATATTGAAGCCCAGTCTTTGAATAGATAGAATGTGTTGTGTTCGTCAAATAGCTTGGCTTTAAACTGTTGGAAGTATTGTTGTAGTCAGTGTTTAGATCATCTGGTACCAGCTTTCAAGAATAATCTCTAATAGAGGAGTTTACCTCAGTAACAAAGTAGCCTGACAAGAAGAAGATGTAAAATTGTATATAGAATATCTCTGTTGGCAGATGAAGTCAGTGTTGTTAAAGAGGCTTTGAGCAGATATGAGTATATAGTAACCTTTTGGTGATGGCTTGCGAAAGCATAGCATGAGAGATAATACGAAGAATACAAATAACCCCAGCCTTACATAAATTTACAAGACAAGAGAATAAGATTGGATTTGTTGCACAAGTCATGAGTTGATGGGTAGACTTACTTGAGCCATTTCTTGGATATCATGAAGCATGCCAACAATATAGCAGGCACAAAAGTCCCAGATACAATGAAGACTGATTGGGGGGGGGGAAGAGAGTGAATACATTACATAAACAGTACTCCTGGAGTGAGCGTCTTAATCAAGACAAATGCAATTATACTCAAGAGAGGCAAATTTAGATAGTAAGCCTACCAACGTCTTCATACTGCAAGGGAGTAGCAAGGAGTCCCACCTTAGTCAACAGTGCAAGGAGAGCCAACACTCCGACTGCTCTCCATTTCTTGCCATTCTCGTTTACATCCTGCATACAAATAATTTCATTTGCTTCCGTCCTTTTTTGTCACACAATTTCAGTTGGTGGTGAAGCTCACCTTGATCCACAATAGCCAAGGCATAGACATTGCTACAAATACCATTAACACGATAGTATACCATTGGCTGCCTATAATTCCAAACAATCCTGCTTTCACAAATCCCCCTTGGATGGGATCCATATCAAACAGCCAAGACCACCATCTGGACCTGGAAAGAAGTTCTCAATACAAAGTCAGCTGGTAAGCTTCGCTCTTCTTCGCTCTTCTTTACCTATACTTCCAGAGAGTTTCGCCTTCCTGTATCACAGGCGCATATCCACCTCCCCATTCTGTTGGAGCCAAGTTGACCTTTCATCAAAAACAAGCGTACATCAGTTTATTAGATAGGACGAATGTATCCGGTGGGCAGAGAGAGAGAGAGAGAGGAAGACTGATGCTTAATACCTGTATTATATTAATAATAAATCCAATTATAAACATGTGGCTAAGGCGCCACAGAGAGAAGCCAAGGAGTCGAAGGTGATTGCCTAGCATTCCCTTCTGTCGATGAGAAGAAGAGTTACCGTGCTCAAACGATGGAATTTCGTTCTCTCGCTGTCTTCTTAGGTACGAATTGATAAAGATGGCCATAGACACACCCGATATGAAAAATAAAAGAGGGACACACCTGCACAAAGAGAAAAACACAAAGCACCAAAATGTCATTAAATGTGATTAAGGCACACAGAGAGCAGACGGAGAGAGATGCATAAAGTGTGTAGTGAGAATTTAATGAAAAGAATGAGGAAGCAGTACCAGTGGTAACCAATAGAGACTGCACGGAAGATGTGCAAAGTGTCATACATTTTTTCCATTTCTTTGTTACCACGCATCATCTCTCCACTCTCATAAAGGCTCACCTGCAGCCCAACAAACAAACCATCTTCATTCAGCTCCTGGGCCAGTCTGGGGGGGGGGAGTAGAAGAGGAGGAAATAAAGGAATGCCTTGTAGGCATGGCCAAAGACGACGTAGAAGATGCAAAGGAAGCGGCACCAGTCGAGCCCATACCAATGCTCTCTGCGACCACCTCTCGTCTATGCGTGATCAGGTTAATTCAATGGCTTTGGTTTGGGGTTTGAGGGATTACAGACTTGGTGGTGTGCAGCACCGCTGTGGACTACGCTGGTTTCTGTTTCTTTGATTTTGGGCATGTCGTTGAGCTCAGCTTCGGGATCCCATGATCCGTTTGCTGCTACTCTCTTTCTGTCAGTTGGTTGCTGCATCATCATTCCACTTGGACCCACCAAAACAGTCCAGGCCAGGAACAAAGAAGAAGAAGAGGAGAAGAAGATGCAGCCTGGCCAAAACAGCCGCCCACAGACTGTTGGCAACAAAGTGTTGTGTCCTCAGCAGTGAAATATGGCCGAAAAGCAATCATTCCACCAAATTATCGCTCTATTATTTTGATTTTCTATTGGACAGTGCTGCTGGATTAATTTGCTTTAATTGAATTAATGGTTCGCTTTCCCTGCAGAAATTCTGCACATTTGGTACTCCGGCAGTTGCCCTTGTATATTCTAGATAACTCCAGAAAAATCTAGATTTATTTGGTTTCARWCAAAAAAAAAACYWACGCTGGCTTGTCACTTGATGAGACTTCTTCGTTCAAATGGAAGGTGGGCRCTGCTACCACCASCAGCAGCAGGTCGAGCTTCTATGTCTTGTTGTAGGTAACCAGCAAGTGCTTGGGGGCTGGAAGATAAGGAAAACTGGAGGCTCGATTTAATCGAAGAGTTGTTGTTGCTGGGACTGTTATTGGCAATACTACTCATAGTACTACTTCGTGTGAAAAACTGCTCAATGTGCTGGCTGAGGTGGGCAACTGCCAGAGTACCCAAGATAGCCACATGGCACCCAACGAAGAACCTCGTCGCTAAGTCCATACCCATTGGCATCGCCACTGCAGATATGAAGGAAGCAAGAGGATTGAGTGGAGAGGAACAGGAATTCTACATATAGCCTGGAAATGGAGAAAGATTGTTGATCAGCTGAAGGAGTAACTGTTGTCACTAACCGTATTTCCAGAATAGCGTGATGACAAAAGTATGGCCCAAGAACAGTAAAATGAGTAGCCTCCTAAGCACGTTGTAGAAGAAAGGCACGATGGGCCCATTCATGAACTTGAAGGCAGCACTAAATAGCGCTAAGACAACAAACCATGTGCCAGCCATGGTGCCCAGACTACAATAGGAAAACTGTCAGAGCTCATTTAATATGCGGGCTCTATCTCTCTCTCTCTCTGTGTGTGTGTGAGAGTGTGGGAGAGAGCAGAGAGGGATGAGAAACCGTCTGCTCATTGTTTTGTGTATGGGGTAGGGTCCTCGGATGCTTGTTGCCATTCCTTCAAAGAGAATAGGCAGGACATTCCAGAAGATGAAGATCAACCAGGCAAACACCTTACCCCAGTCTCTATACAAGAAAAAAGTGTTCTTCTCATCAAATAACTTGGCCTTGAACTGAAACAAATATGAAAAGAGTTAAATTCCAAATAAAGATAAGAATGATATTTCACTGCCACGTACCTCACCAACATAGAAGCCAGCCACAAAGAAGACAAAGAATTGAAGATAGAAGATTTCCTTGGGCCTGGGCCTATGCACACACAAGAGGAATGACAATGCTATGAACCCCAAGAAACCGTACCTAAATTATATAAACACAAATGATTGAAATAAGTTCACGTAAGAAGTTAAAAAAAGGCTGGTTGATGTTTCTGTACCTAAGATCCAATTTTCTGTTCCACGTTAACAGCATTACTAGATATATCATTGGCACAACAGTTCCTCCAAGCACTGATACTATAGAGACATTAGTTGGTATGTTATTAGTTGGTTATATCGTCTCTCTCAGTTCTCTTCATTCTGAGTACTCACATATATCATGATAGGGCAAGCGTTTGTAATGAAAGCCAGCTGTGGCCACTAGTCCCAACATTGCCAAGAGAGCTAACACCTTGAGTTTGTCTAAATGACTCGACCTATCCTTTTGTATGTAACACAGAATTTGTTAACAAAAAGCAACCCTGTGTTTGAAAGAAAATGATTATAAATGAAGATGAAGGATTATATGTTCACTAACAATTTAACAAGTAATACCTTGGTCCAAAGCAAAAATGGTAGGGACAAAGAGATAAAGAGCATAAGTATAATTGTATACCACTGACTCCCAATTATCCCAAACAGGCCTGCACGAACAAAGCCTCCTCTGGGGCTCGTGTCGAATAGCCAAATCCACCACCTGTGTCTGCGGTGGTGAAGGAATTAATGTCAATATTGTTCAGAACGGATTAAAGTTTCTTTTATGTTTGAGAAGCTCTGTTGTTTCTTGAATCTAAATTTACAAGGTACCTGTAATCCCATATTGATTCGTTTGCTCCCTGCAACGGTACATACAAGCCACTCCACTCCAAGGGAGCCACATTGCACTGTAAAAAATATGTCTTGTGTTAAAGGAAGCAGAGGACAGATCCAAAGAGAAGTTTTCGTACTCTCAGAATATTAATCATCACTCCTGCAATAAACAGAACTAAGAGACGCCAAATTGAACTCATGAGCAGCCTTGTGTGAGCCTTAAATTTGTCTCTTTGGCGAATGTCATCGTCGTCTTTTTCCTTTGTCTGTTTGCGTAGGAAGGATTCAATGTAAACGCTGAGAGAGACTCCTGAGATGAAAAATAAAAGTGGTACACACCTGTGAGAGAGAGGGAGAGGGAGAGAGCAGAGAGACAAAAAGCACAAAATGTGATTAATGAGGAAGTACAGAAACAAATTCAATCTGTGTGGAATGTGTACCAGTGGAATCCTATGGCCACTGCTTTATAAATGTACAGTCCCTCTTCAAATTTTTCATCTCTATCCCTCACACCTCCTGTTTCGTACTGGCTTATCTGAACACAATTGTGAATTGCTTAGAATTGATTTATGATAGTAATTATCTGAAAGATGCTTCAACAACTGTGTGTCTGCAGTACGCTGAAGCATATGGCACACCACGTCTACTATCCCTCTCTCATTTCTGCGTGCACTTGTGTGTGTGTGAAATAGTAAGTGAACTAACCTTGTAGGTGTGACCAAAGACAACATAAAAGACGCACAAGAATCTGCACCAATCCATTCCATACCAGTGTTCTCTCTTCCCTTGAGAGCCAAGTATTGTTTTCTTTTCAAAAAAAAAAAGAATGGAAAAGGTAAGCGACCAGCCAACAATAATTATTCTTGCACATTGACCAATGACACTGAGCGCACCTGGGCGGAGGATATTGTTGTTGTGCTTATGATTGTGTGATCTTGGCCTGCGGTGGTGGCAGTGTGTTGCCACCATCCTTCATCTTTTTTCCTTGCCATTGTTGTTGCCAACCACCTTGTTCACAACACACGCGCCACACACAGAATCAAACAAACAAATGCCAAAAGCAAGAAGTTGTTCTGTCTGTCTGCCCGTTGATGACAATGCAAGAAAAAGAAATCTTGAAGTGAGCTTGACAAGATGGAAAGAAAGGTCGTGTGGCCACCAGAGACCAGCCTGCCCCCACGAGAAAACCCGCGAACTGCTTGTTTGTCCATCAAAGCCCCGGCACAACAACATTTGATTAATAGCCACCTTAATAAGGCGGCACTAATCTGATTATTTATTTTAAATATCAAAATGGCCAATCATGAATCAGAATGAGAGAACCAATACGTGTAAAAGGTTGCAATTGAATACTTTACTTTTTGATATTTAGTAAAAATGTTATATTTAATTTTTTTTGTTTGCAACAACAAATTATTGGTCGTAAATGAACGCACAAAAAAAGTTAAGTAATAATTTAATTTTAATTAAAAAGGCGAAAATGCCTTTCCTGTTTGACACGCTCACACCCCCCAATATGGAATGGAGCCCACAGCAGATGATGCCCACACTGCCCCAAAGTCTGATGCTAACATTACTGCTCCCAGCAAAACCATGAACAACTACAAGACAGACGAGCCACCAAAGGGGTCGCTCATGCTTGGTGGCAGCACAGGAAGGGAGGCCCTTTTTGGCATGGGCTGTGGTGTGCTTTATGGTCTCACATCCCCCCTTATTGGTCATCCATTTGACACGATCAAAACAAAGATGCAAGCACAGGTTTTTATTCCATTCTCCCCCATCTCGATCTAGAAGCAGGTTGAATTGTGTGAAACATTGATTAACTGGCCTCTGTTGGCCAAGAAAGGAGGCCTACAAAAAGGGGGGAATGTTTCAAGTGGTGAGATCTGTGGTCAGGAATGAGGGCTTTTTGGCATTGTACAAAGGTTTGTTGCCACCATTGCTTGGATCAAGTATTTTCAGGTGACGCCATATCTCCTCTTTTTTGTTACCTTTATTAGTTCTTAAATGTACTAAAACTTCTCTTCTTTATGCAAAAGGTCTGTCCAGTTTGGAGTATACAATAGCAGTTGGGCGTTTATGAGGGAATGGCACTGGACCAGAACGGTAACGTTAAATGAAGGTTGAAAGTTGCATACATATGTATGCCAATCCAACTAACAATCAACACATTTGCAGGAAATTCCTTTCACTGGAGGGCTTGAAGTGAGAGTGCTGCTTGCAGGAGTCTTTGCATCAGCTGCACGAACGTTCATAGAATGCCCTCTGGAAGTCATCAAAGTACTTGCACAAAACAACCTCTGACTTGACTTGTTGATCTTACTGTTATTACATCGGTCACAGGTGAGAAGGCAAGTTGGGCAACCTTGGAGGTTTGTTGAATTGTTCAAAGGCTTTGGAGTCACTTGGATCAGGACTTGTGGTCTTCTGACCTCATTTTTTATATTAGTACGTGAAGCCTTTCTCTTTTTTTTTGAGCCACATATGAGAATTGACTCTCTTTGCCAGAGACTTGTGCTCACCTTCTATGGGGATACATCAGGTTGACACCAGCGTGCGCCACTTCCCTGATCTCATCAACGCGCCTTTGCTGGGTCCTTTCATCAAGGTGAGCGTTTCAATTCCAAAAAGACTCATGTTGACATTGGGAATGGGAAAAATGTTTACAGGTTCTAATTCAATCATGATACATGTATCCCATTATGATCATTACTCTCAGGGTGGTATTTGCGCTACCCTGTCGTGGTGGGTTGTGTGGCCCTTTGAGACTTTGAAATCACAAATTCAGGGGAACACACCTGGGCCAAAAGGCATGTGGTCAAGGCTTGTCTATTTGGCCAGGTATATATATGTTTGTGTATTAATAATTTTTTTAAAGTAGTTCTCGACACTGCGTTTTTCACTCACTCACAATGCTTCAGGACAGGAGGGTTGGCTGGGCTTTTTAGAGGCATAGTGCCTGGTTCGTCTCGCAGGTTAGTCCACAACCAAAATGCTTCATTTTCTGCCAGGCGTTTAACAACATGTGTTGGTTAGTTCTCACTTAAGGGCCCTCTTTTCCTCCTCTCCTTTTACAAAACAAGTTTAATTGCCAATGGAGTGAGCATGCTTGTCTTCACCCACTGCCAACGCATGAGGCAACAGTATTTGGAACAGAGCTCCTCCAAGCCGTGAGCTGCAGCAGGGCTTGTGTCCGACGCCGAATATTCCTCCCTCCCCCTCTCTCTCTCTCTCTGTTGTGTGGGTGGGAATCAGTTGCATACCTCCCCGCCTGACAGTCTCGTAGGGTAACCGTGTAACTAACCCTAAGGTAACATCACACCTTCTTACAGCAACACAACAACAGCTGCGCCATCACAAACATGAACAATAAAACTCATAGCTGCATACTCTCTCTCTCTGTCTCTCTCTCGCTGCAAACTTTCTCTTCTTTTGTTAAAATCTTTCATTTTATGATTTGAAGTACTTCAGAGCTTGGAAGAGTGAGATGTACTGATATGTTGTGTGCTGCATTGAGTAGTATTTGGGCAGTTGCATGAGTTGTGGATAGGGTACGCTGGAGGGGATTGGGGAAGAGAAGGGCCCCAGACTGCTGATGAATTGGTTCAGGATTGCTGTGCAGGCGTTTGGAATAACGCATGGGCAGTATTCCACCTAACAATAACACAACATTAACATTAATGGTTTGTTGTGTTTATGAGCAAGAAAAGAAGCGAAGCAATGTTGCTCTCGAGGAGAAAGAGAGCAGAGAGAAGAGAGAAGAGCTGATGAATGATCTCACCTCAACGATGACTCCTTTTGAGGCATTGCCAAGCAATATGGAACCAACTTTTACGTTGAAGTCTCCTATTTCATATTTAATTCCCTGTTCGTGCCATGGCACAGCAACAAACGGAATGGATGGGTGGTATATTAGATCACAAAAGCATCAGTTAAATGGAGTTCATTTAACTGAGGATTAAGATGATAAGTTCTGGAGGAAGCCTATACCTTGACTACTACGCTTTGTCTGCGTGAATAGAGCTTGACCTTTTGTAGAATGTCCTGCATTTCTGCTCCTGCTTCCAGCACACTGTGGCCTATTAACAGATAACATTTGTCACCTCCATCCTCCCCCTCATCATCCTTGTTATGAACAAGAAGAAGAGAGAGAGAGAGAAAGAAACAGAAAGCACAGTTGTGCGTAAGAAGCAATGGGTGGAAGGAGGCTCAGGTGATGTTAGATCAGTTCAGTGAGGGCTTTCACCTTTGTTGTGTTCTCTTCTTTTAATAAATACAGCTCTCGACTCACACTCTCGGGCATCATTTCTTGTTGTGTTCAAAACCGTGAAGTCAATAACATTTCAAGAGTGAGGGGCGAATTAAGGTAATTTGACCCGATAGGGGTTGATTTTGGGGGGGGGTATTACCTCTAGCACCTTCGTGCAGATACAGAGTGCAAGAAAGATTCCAACTGCCAACTTTTTTCCCATGCAAGCGTTTCACTCTCTCCTTCATGTCATTTAAGGCCTGAACATCGGGCTGGTCTCTGAAAGGGAATATACTAAAGAGAAGATTGTGTTTAGCTTACCACTGTGTGTGATGCTTCTTCTTCTGCTGCATTGGGGATCTTTTCATATCTGAGAACTTGAATGGTGCATTTACCATTTGACGCCCATCTAGCAAAACTGTGGCCACAAGAATATTGAACTCAAAGGTGGACTTAAAAAAAGATAAAAAGAATGATTGTTGTTTTTTGTTTGTTAGTTTGTGCAGAGAGACAAAAATCACAGAAACCAATAAAAAATCAAAAGACGTACAACTTCCATAGCATTTGCTTTCTTGTTTTCATTCTCTCTTGTTGTTGTTCAAAAATGAGACCCCACATGTGGGGTAAGGAATTAATAAGCAGAGGAAATAGCAGGAGTAAGGGTGTAGGGGTATGTCTGTTGTCAACCTGAGGACATATTAATATACTCTTCAGGTGATCAGATAATGTGAAATAGAGTCCATACTCGAGTTTTATAGTGGTATAATTAAATATTATTTCTAGGATATATATATATATATAAGTACTTTTTACTATTTAACATCCAACCATACGGTTCTATGCATTGTGCAGATCATCACCATCACCATCACCTTCACCTTCATCTGCTCCTCCTTGCAAGGAGGAATTGCTTGTAATGATAATAAATCCTGGATCGGTCTCTTTGAATTGGCGTATGAGAGAGGAGGACCAGCGGTTGACCTGCCAAGGAACAGACCCATTCACTTTGTTGGCAATCTGGACCTGTTGCCACAACCACAACAACAACAACAACAACAATGTGATGCTGTGAGTAATTCATTTACATATATATAAATAGTCTGCATTCCAACTGTAAGGGCTTTGGAAATTGGTACCATTGCAAGGGCCACTTTCTTGTTATTTGCAGTGCTGATCTCTCTCTTGGCGAGCTTCTTCACATACTCAGAATACCCATTTGGAGAATGGCTCTGTACATTTTGGAATAGACCCTTTCTTCCACCTTCCTCCCCGCTCTCCAAATAGTTGGCAATGCTTGCAGCCAAATGAGTGCCACACAGCAGACCATTATTGAGAGACCTGAAAAAGGGCACCCCAAAGGCTGCATCTCCAACCAAGAAAACAAACCTTCTGTCAGGTTCACCATCTCCTTCAACCTTCTTCATAACTTCAGTAGAGAGATATGTTGATAGCTTTAGTGAAGTCAGCTTTTCGCTGCCTTCCACTCTTTTTTCACCCACAAGGTGAGCCTTTGCGTTCATCCAAATGGTAATGCTCTCCACCAGCTTGTGTCCAATTTGCTCTGCGTGGGTAGGAATGTAATAGGGGTTTTTGAATGTTGCATCTTTGACACGTTCATAGGTCTGTTCGTCAATGAGGAGGCGCAGGGTGACTGGAGTTTGGCCTTTGTCGTTTGGTTTGCCCGTATATTCCATTGCAACGTGGTTCATGATTTTAAGAGTAGGATAAGCCTGGTTTGTGAAACTGAGCTTCTTTGCCTTGCCATAAACTTCGTATTTGACATCAACAATATGCTGCAGGGCAACGTGAGACTTGAGTTGGCCATCGCACACAAGGTCCCTCATCACACTGTGAGAGCCGTCACTGCCCACAATCACCTTTTTGTTGTTGTTGTTGTTGTTGTTGTTGTTGTCACAATAAGACGCACATCATGTGGAGCTTGTAGCCTTTCTTCATAAGAGGGCTTACCTTTGCATGGGGATATGCTTCTAAGACCTGCTTTCTGACATCTGCCACATGGTAGGGTACCTCCAGCATAATGCCCAAGTCCTGCGCCAATGCGATGAGCCTGTCTTCAAGGTCATTCGTGCGTACCACGGGGGTGGGCAAACTATTGATCAAGTCTTGAAGCTTGGGGTCGGGAACAGAGCCCTGTGGCAAGCAGAAGATCAGAGCAGAGGTAAGGTACAGCAGAACCAGAAAAAAAGCTTCTTCTTGCGCTCTACTAGGATGTTCCTGTCCCATGTATGATGTCTCGTACTTCTCTCTCACCCTTGCAAAATTCTTTCTTTTTGAATGCATTGCACCTACCTTGAATGAGGCTGTGTCCACTTTTAGCACGTGGCTTCGTTGGTATTCAATATACTTTTCCAGCATGAGCACGTTTGTTTGTGGTGAAGCCAACTTGAGCTGCACTGCAGTCCACAAACCTACAGGACCAGCACCAACAAAAACAACATCTGCCTTTTCTTTAACATCATCCCTGGAGAGCTCTCTCCAGCTTGCACGAAGGCCTTGAAGGAAGAGAAAGGCAACGCCACAAAGAGAGGAAAAGGGTCAGTGCATCTTGGATAAAAAACCTCCACATTTGTTAGATTTGTGGGGGCATTTGAATCACTTGAAGACACAGCGGGGTTTGATTGGAGCAGGGTTTCTAAAAGGCTGTCATCGTCCTCTTCCTGCCAGATGCAGGTTTCATCTTCCACAACAACAGCCTCCTCCTCAATGGTTCCTTTTGCTTCCTTCTTCATGTTAAACATTGTTGGTGGGCAACAACAGAAAACAATGCCAAGGAAGGAGAAAAGCTGTATGTGTGTGTGTGTGTGTGTGTGTGTCCAAGACAGCAAATAAATTTATGCCTTCGAGGTTGCAGCATGAGAAATGGCAATTATTAAATTATTTTTTTTTTTTATCTCAAATTTTTGTGGGCAGACATTTTCGTTTCAACAATTTGCATTAAAAGCCATTTCCCCCCCCCCCCATTAGCCCAAATGGCTTCTGATCTGACTCGCGTGCATAGAAAAGTTTTAATCCACGATTTGTTGCGTTTGGCAGCTAAAAGTGGCCAGAATTCTGGCACCCAAAGGACCCTTTTTCATTTTGGCTCTCCTGAATCTTCGCTCAGTTGTGTAAGGTGGCTTGATTCCCCCCCCCCCAAAAAAAAGCATCCATGAGTTTCGTTCTTCCATCTTTAATAGATGTACCAACTAATCAGGGTGTTAGGTGTTGTCCTGAAGGTGGAGATTCCCTTTCAAGACCCCAAAGAGTGGATTAGCTTCTACATTGGTATGCAGCATCCCTTTTTTTGGGGGGAGGGGGGCAAAGAAAAAGCTATCCCCTTTAAACGTTGTCCACACTGTCTAACCCTTGCTGTGGGGTCTTAATGTTAAGATGATGCAAGTGGAGTGATCAAGGTGATTCTTCCCTTTAGAAAACTAGAATATCAGATTCCCAAGCCTAAGGTAGGACATCTGGTGGATGTCATTGGTGAGCTTCAGCAAGGCAAAGATACAGGCCGATATATCGTTGCCACTGGGTAACACACATTCTTTATTGTACCCAAATTATTATGTTGTGTGCATTACACCACTGACTGAAACAACTAAAACACAGCATAGATGTAAAAGATGACCCCATGTATGAGCCTCTGCGCTGTTTAGAAATCATTGAGCTTTATCGCGAACACTATTACAGGTCAGTGTAACCAAACGAAAGATCTCATTGCTATGATACCATACTAATAATACCTATGATTATAATAACTCTGTCATCTCTGTTTGTTTTATATTGTGTCATGCCAGGGATGCACTTCAACAGCACCTCTCCCGCACAACCCAACACACCTCCTCTACGCCAGCATTTATTACTCCAGATTCTGGCTTCACCATAGAAGATGCATCTGCTGAAGGTACCTTATCTACCTATACCTACCTTTACCTATCGCTCCTTGGAGATGCGCTCAGGCGGATTCCGCGTTTGTGTTTATTATTCTCCACTGTCACATGACTCATGCCTTTGTGTTTCTCTCATTTGGCAAACCATTCAGCTGCGGCCATAGAGGGCTTCATCAAGCAACAGTCCAGTGCCACATTGACACAGCTACAACAGCAGTTTCCTCACTGTGACGACATCATGGAGATCATCGGCAATGTACGTATATACCACACACACACACACACACACACACACACACACACACAATGAATCTCTGCTCTGCTCTGCTCTCTTTGTTTCGTTGGTATGTTTGTGTTTGCAAAATGGGGCCATAAGACTAATCTCTCCTTTTTTTTTGTTTTTGTTTTATTTGTTTAGCTTATTTTGAGTGGTCTCTTGTACGAGAAAGATGATCGGTATTACCCTTTGTAAGAGAGAGAGAGAGAGAGAGAGAGAGATACATGCATGCTGGAATGATCATACGGTGGTGATGATGATGATGAAGAAGAAGAAGATGAAGGCTCTCATCTCTCTCTCTCTCTCTCAGCACTTTGCCCTTTGGCAATTAATAAATTTAAGAAAAACAATTCTTGTTTTCGGTCATTTCCCCGGTTTGTTTTTTTTTT
>CDFI01106288.1:0-14348 GCA_000826405.1 Acanthamoeba divionensis | reverse complement strand
AGAAAGAAAGAAAGAAAGAAAGAAAGAAAGAAAGAGAAAAAGAGAGAAGTCTCTTTGCTCTCTCTCTCTCTCTCTCTCTCTTCTCATGAGGTAGGGACCTGTCCAAAATTTTTGATCTGTTCTTCTATTGAAGACCTCTCCACTGGGTCGGTCAGCAGATCCAAGTCCACTGCACCTGTATGTGTGTGTGTGTGTGTGTGTTTGTGTTTAAGTTTCATAAAACAGCTTTAAAGAGTTCAAGGATGTAGAATCTAAATGTGTAAATGGTGATTATATAATCATGTTTTAAAAAAAATTGAATTGAATGTAAGAAGGTTAATAGATATATAATATAATATAATATAATATACCTTCATAGGTGAGGTGGTAGAAGACGTTGCAGGCGTCCACAGCGGCAGGGCCTCTCTGCTTTGACCCAAAGATGAGATCAATCCATTCATGCAAGTGTTCTGACACATAATCGCTCTCTACACATTTTTTGTTTTTGAATGAAAGAATGAATGAATGAATGACGTTAGAGTAAATTAAATGTAATTCAGAAATATCTTTTAAACATTTTTTGGAACAAATGTTAAGGCAGAGAGAGAGAGAGAGAGAGAGAGAGAGCTTACCAAGGGCTTCTCTGTGTAAAGCAATGAACTTTTCAGGTGAGTCATCAGCCCATGGAGGGAGTACGGCGTCGGTCAGAGGTGTCTGGTTGTTTTTCACTCCAAAGTCCACGCCATTGATGTCCTGGAGTATCTCAGGCAAGTAGTACATCTCTGGTATCTGGAGTGTGTGAGAGAATGGATGGAGTGTACACACAAAAAAGTAAAGTGAGTGAGTTGATGAACTGAACTCCATTGAAGCAATAGAGATAGTAGTAGTAGTAGTAGTAGTGTCTACTCCTAGACACATTACCAACTCCTTGACGTCTGAAGGATTAGTGAGGACATTGGCCCAAGTTGCTGGTATTGAGTGAAACCTGTTGTAACAAAGCAAAGTGTTATGTACATATATAGAAGTTTTGTTGTTACAAAGGAGAGAAAGAGAGCTTGACATCAGGGAGGGGTTTGTTGGTTTGTTGGTTTGTTGGTTTGTTGGTTTGTTGGTTTGTTGGTTTGTTGGTTTGTTGGTTTGTTGGACGTACATGCGATCAGGATGGTCGAACAGGCCTCCTTGCATTGCCAAGAAGTAAGAAGTGAAGGGCTCAACGCGCATCATATAGTAGAGAACGACTGCTGGCGAAGAATAGTGGGATCCATAAAAGAATCTAGATAATAGGAAATTGGTATTGCTATTATTAATACACCCACATATAAGGTATATATATATGGGTTGATGTCAACAAGGTACTTGGGTATATTGGGATCATCAAAGAGGCGATATCTATCCTGCAGTGACTGCAGTCTCTGCGGGTCAAGTGCTCCCTATGGTATACTAAATGTGAGATACATTGATATAGGATGTTAAATCAAATCAGATGATGTTTAAGGAGGAACAACGTACAACAGGTTTGGAGAGGTCTCTAAAGGAGCTGGGATCATTGAGGTCTAGTTTATGTGAAGTGTAATCTATATACATTACATCACATACACACACATATAAAAGTAAAAATAGTAAAATATGCATGATTAATCATCACAATACTCATGGATCATCTCTTCTTAAGATTAGTTAATGGCAGAGACACACATCAACGCATCTTCACACAAAGCTGTGTGTGTTACCTTTAAGAACCCAGGGGAAAACAGGATACTGGCCCAGGTCATTATATGTCCTGCCAGCAAGACTGTTAAGCTGCATCAGGTAATCAAAATTACTTATTTGTCTGTTGGCCCACTGCCTCCCTAGTCCTGTCTGTTATAAAAAGAGTTACAATGTTGGTGGTAAGCGATATGTCAATCAAATGTTAACATTAATCTTGCTATATTTTTTGTTGTGAAGAGTTTCTATATCGTTAACTATCAACTAATTCCCAGTGACACTGTGTGTCGACCACTTGCCCTCTCTGCTCTCTCTGGCAACATGTTGAAAATGTTGGTGTACCTTGTCAAACAGTTTGGTTTCCTTAATACGTCCCAGCAACTGCTGTTGCCTCAATAGGGGAGATGTGCCCAAAGACTTAATCTTATTGAACATGTTATCTCGTTTCACTTTTTGTGTGTGGTGTGATGATCATAGAGGTCAGAGAAGAGTACGTAACTAGTTACACATCAAACAAATATATGCCACATCAATCAAACCTTTGTTCTCAAAAGCAAAGAAATAGGTTTTGTTGTCTGAGAAAGAGAGCTCCACTGCTGTATCTCTTAGAAGATATCTTTTGCCATACATGCCCACAATATCGCTAAACGCCCATTCATACCTGAGTTGTAAAGAGAACAGAGATAACGATAAGCAATGTTGGCATGAGAACGAAAGGAACATTTATGATCACAGCAGTTGAGGTAACCTTTTTTTTCTTTTCTCCAATAGTTCATATGTCCACCTGGCCTTGGCCTGGCCTGGTGGTGTGGCACGAGGGGAAGGGAAGATGCTCGAGATGCTCTGTGACAGCTGGGGCATAGAACCATGTAAAAGTGAAGCAGCAGAGTTTGAAGCTGCACCCAACTTTTGCTCCAGCGCCTGCCAAACAAGAATGTATTAATATGAGTTATGAAAGAGCAGTGAGACTTTGTACAAGTTGTTGTTCACCTGTGTGGGGTAAAAATAGAGGTGTGTTGCAGTGAACTGCAAAATTCCCTTTGTCAGAGTAAGAGGAGCAACCATGCAACAAGTGGCATCCCTAGGAGAACGAGCAGAGTTAAAACTTAGAGCATGTTTTTCATCGAGATCATCACAATCCGTAGTAGAGCTCTGCTCTCTCTGCTCTCACACAATTGAATACCTGTACAATATTTTCCCCTTAGGTTCTGCCAAAAATGGTCTATCCAGTTGAACATAACGTCTACGCTTTATACCTTCCTCAGAGCTTAAAATTGGACTGTTATTAGTTACTGGCATATGTTATCTCTAAAAGGTCTCTGCTCTCTCTCTGCTCTCTGCTAAAAAGGTACCCTAAAGCGAGAGCCTTCTCTCTGATTTCCTGAGGAATGGTTGCAGAGAGGGCACTTGGTCTTATGCAGTCTGAGTAATCAGCCACTGTGAAGTTACGGCGCAGCAATTTCCTTATTCTAAATGGTCCCTCTCTCTTGTCTAATTTCCACTGAATAGGTTCAGAAGAGAGCGGGGAGATATCCACAGTCAAACCGTCTCCTGGGGAAAGGCCTGAAGTTGTGAATGAGCAAAACAGTCTTTAAGTAAATGCAACAAGATGTTGGGAATAAAAAATAACCACGGAAGATGAAGTTTACCTGATCCATAGTCCTCATCTGCTAAGATGTCACGCAGCATTTTATCATTGCCCCATAAAAGGGGGCTCACTATTCTTTGCAAACGCCCCCAAAAATAGTAAACCTCGTTTTGCACTTTCTCTTGCACTGTTGCATGTTTATCTGCCCTTTCTTGTTCAATATGTCTACAGAAGCCTAAATACTCATCCTTCTAAAATGCAAAAACAACAATATTTAGAATCATATTCTCTCTCTGGCGTAGAGGATATCCGAAATAGGAGAGGATGAGTTACATCGTCGTTGAAAGATTGTATAATTGCCTGACTATTTCTCTCCTGCTGCTGAATTGAGAGCTGCACCTGCAATTATAATGAACATTATGAACAAGGTTGGCCTGCTGTTATTAAATTTCAGACCGTATTTTACGTACCTGCTTCTTGTAAGCCTCAAAACGATTACTCACGCCTACACCGTAACTGAAATTTTAAACTCAGTCAGTGATGTGTGATATCATAGAGGGAAGGGGAGAGCGTTACTTGATCTCCTCATAGAGCATCACTCGTACAGCTTTTTCAAAGCGATTTAATAGGAGCTCATTAAATAGGCCTCCTATGGCGAACTCGGATGGCATGGAAGGAGAGGGGGAGAGAAAAGGAAGTGGAGGAGAGGATGAACATGCAGAAGAGGGTGGAGATGTGGACAGGGAAGCATCAGGAGTGAAAGGAGGAGGGCCTGTAGAGAATAAGTTCATAATATAGCGAGCAACATATTCTTTTTGATAATCCTTCAGCATGATCTCTTGCTTGGCTATTCAACAATAACATGCAAAATATTTTTATGAGTAACAAAAATGTACCTAATAATTGTTTTAAAGGAGATGACGAAGTGAAAGTACCTAATGGAATTTCATGGTCATATGGCGTTGCTGGAGGCGGTATATCAATTCTCATTATACCCAGGTTTTGTACACTATACACAATTTCTGTGGAACGGGAGGATTAAATACTATTAAGTATGTCTCTAGGGATATCTGCACTTACCTTTGAATATATCCCACATCATCTCCGTTCCCATTCCTCCTGTTGAATAAGATCTCTTCATGGCTTTACACAAAAAAGAGACAATATATAACACTCTATCTACACAAGCCTCTTTATCCTGCCTTTCTAATTTCCGATTGCTGTTGCTTGCTGAACCCTTGACAGTCTTCTTGTTGACACTATTCTTGGCCTTTTTGTATTTCTTCACAAACCTCTGTACAAGCACTGATAGCCGTTGAATGCTCTTTGAAAAGGTTTGGTGTACGTCTTTCAGCTCCACATCCCACTGCTTATATTTACCCTCAACATAGGCCCCCAACGTCTGAGTCAATTGTTTACTCAAGAAATGGCTTGGTTGAGATTCTTCCACTATATCTACTTATGATTTAGAATTATTTGTTAACAAAATTGAGTGTTTGGAAGAGGGGGAGAAGTAACATACATCTATTTCTTTCTGCAGTGGGATAGTAAGTGGACTTCAGTAAATTATAGATAGCAGGAGGCAGCACGTTGCCACGGGGTGGAGGCTCATTTCCTGTGTCGCTTGATGCCACTGCGTGTCGACGTGAGACTGTATCTACTGCAGATGCATGGCAAATGCTCGATACCTGTGAATACCATAAATGTTAGCAATCACTGTACTGGACTGGACTATCCTCGCCTTGCTCTATTACAAACCATTTTCTTGACGTCGGCAAGCTGCTCA
Source organism: Acanthamoeba divionensis (assembly GCA_000826405.1). Classification (NCBI taxonomy): domain Eukaryota; phylum Discosea; order Longamoebia; family Acanthamoebidae; genus Acanthamoeba; species Acanthamoeba divionensis. Next base: position 9,288 of record CDFI01106288.1, on the reverse strand, counting down.
CTCCTTTGCCTGATCCTTTGTGTGTTGAGCACTACGTCTGTCTCATCCAAAGTATAGAGAGTTAACCGCAAGGCAAGCCTTGACAAATTCTCTTCCATTTCCGTTATAGTTGACTCTGATAAGTGAGAAGGCGCAGCCGGGGCAGCCGGGGCAGCAGGAGAAGTAAAAGAGAGAGCTGACAATAAATAGGGGATAGCAGAGGTTGGCGCGGGCTCCTGTGCAAAAAGGGGAATGATTAAATTGAAGATATAACCAAGGAAAAAACAGATTGACGGTGGTAGTTACCGCGAAGGGAATAGTTTGCTCTTCTTTATCTGGTTCATGAAATAGCAACACATTGTCAATGAGATCTAATAACCTTTGTGCAAAGTGAAAGTCCGTCCACTTAGGTCTCTCTTTTTCAGTCTTCAACTGTTCTTGCAGCCCAGTATTTCTCGAAGTGGTTCCATTTTTGTTGTTTCTGAGGTGTGACCGGGAAGAGTGAAGGCCAGTGGAAGGGAAGAGGTGCTGAAAATGATTGGAGAATCCTTTCTCTAATGCATGATCAGTCGTATGGTGAATCTTCAGGAGAAAATGCTCCGATACATTGTCTAGATTAAGAAAAGCGCTAGTATTGTCCATGGACGTTGGCTTTGAATGCACTCCATTTTGAGTTTTCTCTACACTGGTTGTTGTTTCTGTTGGCTTGATCAAACTTTCTGTTTCCAGATCCTCTTTATCTAGCTTTGCCTTGTTGCTCTCCTCCTTTTGTAGCTCATCTTCATTATTTGCTGTCTCTTGCGATTCCTCTATTCCTTGTTCAAGTTCCTTCTCCATCTTCTCCTCTGAATTTGCATCTGCGCTGATTATTATAAAAGGAGGTATCTTTTCCTTGCTATGTTTGTTCACTATCTTTGCCTTGCGTTCTTTTGGAGAAGGAGAAGAGTAATTGACAGAAGGAGGAGGCAATATAAACAAGCATTCTTCAGCAAAGGATATCCATTTCACCACATTCTCCCATAGATAGCCTGCCTTCCTCTCATTCTTATTATTATCGTTCTCACTTGGGTTTATACTGTTTCTTGTGTATTGCTTATTGTCGATCCACTGGCGCTGGAGTTTTGATTGGCCTTTCAGAGTATTCCTAAGCTTTGCGTCTGTCATTAATTTTTGGAGAAGTGAACTGTTGACTTGTCCAGCAAAATGGCTGCCAGAAAGCACCTAATATATTATGACGTCAATTAATAGCTATAATTGGGCTCTCGTTTGTTGTCAGCGTATGTACACACACTATGAAACTGAAAACCTAAAAGCCATACCTCAGTTTCTCGGAGATGTTGCATCACACCTTGGAATCTTTCTATGTTCTTCCAGCCATGCCTCTGAAGTTGTTCACAAAAAAGTGGGAAAGTCTTCAGAACAAATAACATCAGCTGGTATTTGGAAATGAATCATACCATGTATATGCAATGATAAAACAAGGTTGTAGTAATATTCACTAACAGAGAAAGTATGTGATTGAGGGCTGTTGCCGACACCTTGCGCGGAGCTCCCAATCCCTTTGTTAACTGGATGATTGTAATAAGTAATGGGTTTCTCAGTACAGGTAGCATGCATTGAAAGTGGATACCTGAGAAGGTCTGAGAGGAGAAGAATTTCTTTGCTGTTCGGGGATAGTAGAATTTGCAGCGAGAATTCCTAGGAGCCAGGCAGCCCATCGCTCTTGATGAATAAATAAGGACCTGTTACGCCTCTCCTTGTTGAGTAAATACAACAAATCTTCGAGTGCTCTCTGCTGTAGCAACGCATTCCCAGAGCTACACAGCAAATCGAAGATGGTGGGCAAGATCGAAGGATTCTTGAACACATGTGTCTGATCTTTCAGGGATGAGTAGGACGAATAGCTTTGCTGCTGTGTTGTTTTCTCAATATCTTCGCCAGCAGTTAAATGCACAGGATTCGAGTGGATCGTATTCGGAGATACCCTTTCTAGCAATACCTCCACCAGCGCATAGTATGTTGACAGTGTGAAATTAAAGTGCTGTAAATAATTGTAAATGATAGAAGAAAGTCTTTCATAGCCATCGTGCAAACTTGAATTCTGTTCTGCCTTTTGATTAGGAGCTGGTGCACTTGACTGGGATGTTGCTTGTACGTCGTTCTGCTTGAGACAATTAATATCAAAAGACAGGAGTTTTTGTTTTTGTGAAAGAGTTGCCACTTGCAACAATCTTCCAATAATTTTGAGCGCCCTAGTAATACAGAGCAAAGTTAGAGAGAAGGGGAGAAGTTCTTCATAGTAGAATGAAATGGGTGGTTGTACCAAACTCGTTGGTTCTCATCACCTCTTTCACAGAGTAGAAGGAAAGGCACAAGGCCACCACAATCATAGAGGTGAACGCTCATATTTTGAGGGTTGCTATTTGTCCAGTAAATAATAGTGATATTCAACGAAAGGGAACGAACAAGAGAAAACCTCATAGGCCATGCCTACCTTGGAGAAGAAAATTTATCTATTGTGGCTAGAATAAACCGCAGCATATCAGCACCTTCTGTAGGTCTGTTAAATTGCAAATTGGTAAGTATAATTTGGTTTAAGAAAAAAACTAAGTTCTCAGCTTCTAAAACATGTTTTCTCATCAGTTTTACCGTGGAATGTTGGAGCGATGAAGACTTTCAACAATGGATTTCGTTTCTCTGTATGTCAGGCCATCACAGGCCATAAGACCTTAAAAGGTGTGGTGCAAATGTGTACATTAGAATAAACATGAATGGTGGTGGACAGAGAAGTAATGGTAACAATACCAATCAGTTGCAAGAGAGCAATTCGGTTTTGAGAAAAGTCGCAGTCACAGAGAGCGTCCACTATACGCTGCACTCCTATCACTTTTCTGAAATACTGCAATTCCCAAGGAAATGTTACATTAGTGAGAGCAGGAAAAAGCAAGCAAAAGGGATGTTTCAGACCCTTTTTTAAAAATACTAATGCTGAGGTGCATCGTCATGCAAAATCCGAAGAAAAACTGAAATTACCTCAGGTTGTGTCTTTACTCTTGCTGCTATTTGTGAGAAGAGAAGCTCCTGAATGGAACTTTTTGTTCGTGCCCACATACTCAGATTCAAGTAAGAATAACGAAAGAACTCACGGAAATGTGATTTATCTGCAGATAAAAGAGCCTTCAGTGCAGAGAAGTAATAGAGAACCAAGGAAAGTGATCTATACCAGAATTAAATAGTACAGTTGCCAAAGCATCGAGTGAGTTCAGAGCCTGAATGTCCCAGGCATCAGGATGCATCTTTTGTAGTAAAAATCCAAGAATTTGCCAACCTCCTATGCTTTGCATATCCAAAAACAGGTCTACATAATTCTCCAACAAATTTGATATCAAAGAGATGAGGAGAGCAGCAGGACAAGGAGCCAATGCTGGCAGGCTTGAAGACGAAACTTGACTTGTGTTCCTGGTGGTAGCAGCATCAGAATCCTCAGCAAAAAATTTGATGTCCTCAATACTATCATTGAAGGGGTCCTTAGGGAGAGTGTCTAGTGGCTGTCTGACCAACAGGAATAGAGGCAAAAAAGTCTAAATGGTTTTTCAGAAACAAGTAGAATATGGTAAGATACTGGAACAGATAGCAACTTTTAAGTTGAAAAGCCTACCTTTATGCCACCAATGCAGTAGAGGCTGTCCTTGAGATTCCATGACATGACAGCAGCAACTCCTTGGAGCACAAGTCCCATCCTGTCAACAGCCCTTGTTGAGGTTTCCACACATACATTACCCTCCATAGCCTATTAACAGAAACAAACAGTTACAACACAAACACTTTTCATTGACAAATATTGTTCTTACCTTTGGATCATATGAAAAGAAGAGTCGAGCTTGTCTCTTTGCCCCAAAATAGAACTGGTTGCCCTTCTGTCCTATTGCCACTGATGTACTGTGAAATAGGAGGTCAGATGACAAACAAATGACCTCTGATACTATCTGTACTAAAACACATACTCAGATTTTTTCTTTGGCAGCACATTTGGTCCCAATGAATATATGGCCTGTACATCTGCTTCTGTAAGAATTTCAGAAAACACAAATATCTTTCCCATTTGGCCACAGAAAGGGTGAGCCTTCTCGTCCCCTAGACCCTCGTTGCTTCTTTCAGAATGTGTTGCCAAATACATGCTAACAGGAGCCTACGAAACGTTGAGTGATGATTGTCATTGAAAGTAAACGCACAATATAAAATAATACAATAAATTGATATAAGATGGAATTTCTATAATTAAAAATGTTATGCAGTTATACCTCCATTCTTGGAAAGACAAGGTACTGCTGGTCAATCTGTTTTCCATTTACATAAAGTATAATTTCACTCCTCCTCAGAAAATGATATACGTGGGTTATTGTAACGAAGTACCTAGTTGACGGAGAGACCAGCACAGAGTAGAAGGGAATGTTAACAAAGAGTAATGTTGTGAACAGAAAGAAATTTTGAACCATTTCTCAGGTTTAAAGCGGTAGTTGAATTTAGTCCAATAGTGTTTTCCCTTGCCCAGCCTCGAAAGCATCACCAAATGCTGAGATACAAAGAATAGTTCCATGCCTCTACTGTCTTCTCCCAAGAAGCTTTTGCAATAATGAAACAAAAGCTCAAGGTCAACGATTGCAGATCAAAATTGATGAGGAAGACATACCATAAAACATGGGGTCTGTACATCTTTGGAGTCCCATAATTTGAACCGCCTTCACTCAGGTTTGTGTTATTGTCATCAGCAGTTGCTGATGCTTCCTAAAAGTAGATCAGGCAATAAATATATAATAAAAACAGAGAGAGGGAATGAAATCTTCTGCTCTCTGCTCTCTCTCAAAAGTTGAGTTTATCCTTTCTGCACCTCTTACCTTAAAAGAGGATACACTCAGCCAGGTGGCAAATGAATAGCCATCATTTAAAGGCCAAGCTGCCTTCCATACCGGTAATCGTAACCTATTATTTAAGAGCCTCAGCTGATGTTCAATTTCATAGGCATGAGATGGAGAATATTGCAGCAAGGTACCCGGATTGTGAAGCCTTGCCATTAAAATCCCAAAAACATGAAGGCCACCTTCTTTCTTGCTTTTTTACAATACGCTGCAATGTATCTACCAACGAGCACCATATTTGACCTGGCACCTATGTTACGAGAGATGAAGCTGTTTAGTGGTACACTGTTACGAAGAGGGTTTTTGCCTACTTGACTTGCAATCTACTTGATGATACTAAGTAGATTGCAGTCATTATTTGCTCACCTGCGCTACAGAAGAGGTGCTGTCGTTTCCGAATGGTGCTGACCCTGTTTCATCAAAGGGAGAATTGCGTGGGAGAACGTATGCGTGCAGAGGCTCCCCAGAGCTTTGCAAATAGAGAAATCGAAGAAATTGCTTAAGCTCTTTGCAAGAGAGAGAGAAGGATCCCAAAGACTCTATCAAAACGAAAAGCTCCCCTTAAAAGGTTTAATATATATTGTTAAGCATGAAAAGAGAAACTAAATTAATTGAGTGTGAAAAAAATGGGAATTATGATAAAATACCAAGTACTGTCTCATTATCACTGAAAGGCTGATATTGTAACATGTATAGCAGCCGTGTTACCCATCCTCTCTGGCAGAAATAGCCTTTCACTCTGTCCGAAGCACGCACTAAATCTGTAAAACAAAAAACATTTGTTGAGAAAGAGAAGCCAGACAAAAAGAGAATATAAAGACAAAAGAGGAAGGAGAAGAACATAAAGCGAAAAATAGAGGTAGAATGCTTGCCATTAAGCTTCTTTAGAAGAACTGCCTGCAGGGAAGTTGTGCACCGGGGAAGAAGTTGAAAGAATATGGAAAAGAAATCTAATTCTTGCTGATGTGTGATTTGGCCTTTACTTTGTGGGGCGCGCACACTGTGCTCGACCAACTGTAATGAGAAGGAGATAAATAATTAGTTGGTTAATAAGCAGAGGGAGCAGAGGGAGGCAACAAACACACGAATAAATAGATGAGAGAACAGTTGGGTGCAATTCCTCACACCTCTGCTCTCTCTCTCTCTCTCTCTCTCTCTCTCTCGCTCACACACACACACAACGTTTGTTATCATGCCAAGCTAATGACACATCAATTAGAGAGGGCAATTACCAAATCAAATAAAAAAGAAAACAGTTCCCCTTTAAAGAAGAAGCAAAACGTCAGCATTTAGCACTATTGTGTCCCCCCTCAAACAAAGGATTCGAATATCAGGCACACTGTACCTGATGGAATGTCTTCTTCAATTGTAAGCAGCAAATCAACAAAATTATTATTCACATCCCCCCTCTGAAAGGCCTCCAACGTTTCAATATCTTCTTTCTCCCTTTCTTGTCTTAGCTCATCTATAATCTGCTCTGTGATCAGCGAAGTGTCGTCTTCTTCCATGGAAGGTTTTGGCAAGGGGCACCCCTTTTTGTCGTCGTGGTTGTTGTATGTTGTTGGCAATAAGGAGGGGGGCCCTTTCAGTCTCCCTCATCAAAATCTCAGGCTGTGGCCAGTTGGCGCCTTGTTCAGCCCCCCCATCTCACACGTCGGCACAAAATGAAATTTCGTGGCAAGAATGTTAGGAACATTAATTTTTGTAATAAATAAAAACTTTAAATTGAAAATGGCCTGCCAACAACCAAATGCTTTGTTTCTCTCTTGGTGCGTTTACTCTTCCTCTGGTTAGCTGCTTTTGATGCTGAGGAGGTCAGCTACAAATTTGTCTCAATAAAAGAATTTATTTTTTACTTTTTTTGGGAGATCGAATTTCATTAATAATTTCATTTATATCAAAAGAAACCAAAAAAAATAAAAAATAAGTGGTATATTTGTACATCTCAGGTTACCTTTGGCTGTGTTTCATGTAGGAAGTGATCTGATCATCTTGTTGTTGGTGCCTGTAAGGTCTTAAGGATTTCTTGCTTACAAAAATAAGGTTTTGGCATCACACTCTCTTTGGGCTCAACCTTTGGAGAAAGTTTACTTACTTAAACCTAACACTGCTTAGTTTTCAGTACATTGTATTTCATTCTTTAAGTTTCAGTTGTGTGATACACTCTGTGTGAATTGTGTTGGGAAACATGTCAGCTGTGCAAAGCCTCTCCAGGGAATACCCATGGCTGCACAAGAACGCCAGATCGGTGACCAGAGTGGCAGGATTACACGAAATATACACTATTGTGGTTGGCTTGGGCCTTTCTTCACTCTCCATCAAAAACGTCAACACTGACAAAGCACCTGACCTTGGTGGGTCCAGAATGATCTTATTGACCTGTTGTAGTTGTTGTGTGGGACAGGAAGCACAGTTGAAACAAAGACACAAAAGAAAGACCATGGAACAAAGCTGTACCTTGGGATTTTGGAGAGGCTGTGGTAACTTGTGAAGTCTATAGAGATCTTCTGCATGGAACGTTGTGTTATATACCTCATTGAGAATGGCGTTACGCTCGGCCTTACTGACAGTGCTTGGCATAAACTGGTGAGAAATGAGTTAGAGTCTACGAAATGGTGATATCAACGAGAAGAGGATGATGCTACTTCTATGCCTGTAATAGATTTTGCATAACGTGAGATTGGGAGTGTAAAATTCCCAAGTCCACAGAAAAGATCCACCACATTGTCTTTTGTTTTGTCTAACTCCAAGAATTCAATGGCCTTATCCACCATTTGCTGGTTAACTTGTGCATTGACTTGAATAAAATCAGAAGGATAAAAGTGTATAGAGACTTGGTGTTTAGGGAGAGTATAGAAGAGGGGTGATATATAGGAGGCTGCAGAAAGTGGCACGGCAGAGACTTTGTTCACTTCAACATTCTTGTCAGCGTTATATTTAAAATCGATGGAATCTAAGCCGGCACTTTGTGTCCAAATTGATATCTGATGCTTCTTTCCAAACTCCAAAAGTTTATCCTCATCAGTTGGTGTTAAAGGGGCCAAATGGCGAAGAACAAGCCCTACCGTGCTGTCTCCCATCATTAACTCCACAGTGGGAACCTTATCAAAAACGGACATCCCTGTGATAAAGACAAAAGGTAATCAGTGAACTGTGCACCGGTAAGAATACTTTTTTTTACAGACCAGTAATAAGATCTGAAAGCTCAGAAGGAAGCGTAGATAGTGGGGACCGTAAGACTTGGCAGTTTGTGACTTGGAATTGCCCACATTCAATCCATTTGTGTCTAAACCCAACCAAAGTCCGTTTGTCTCTTGGTACATAACGAACTGTCAGCCTAGCAGCACCCCTGTAGCCTGTTTGTTTTGCTCAGTTACGAGGAAAGACTATATAGAGAAAGGATAGGGTGCTTGGAAGCCACTTTAACCACTGCATGACCCCAGGGTACACAATGTGTGGCTAACCAAAAACCTTGCGCTCTCTGCTCCCTACATTGTGGTTTACAGAAATAATTCTAGTCTAAGCCTCTCTTCTCGAGATATGCTGGGTGGCAGATTTACCATACTGGGGACCTACAATGGGTTCCAAGACCTCTTTTGGTGTAATTCCATTTGCGCTCAGCAGATCTTTCACCATCTGGTAATAGGTAATGAGCTCTCACACAGAGAGAGAACAGAGAGAACATAAAAAGAATTCATACCTGCGATTTAACTTTGATTTGTGCAGAGTGAGACATGTGCATCAGTGAACATCCACCACATTTCCCATAATGCTCACACAGAGGTGAATGATTCCTGTCCTCAGATGGCCGCAACACCTGATGCCCACCCAAAGAAAAACGGAGATAGATCACACCTAAGTAACTGTGAAAAGAGGCACCAAATTCATTACAATGAGAGGGGGAGGGACGTACTTGTTGTAATATCCCATCTTTTCTTCCCTGCCTAAAAGTGAACGAGACTTCCTCTCCAGGAAGAGTTTCAAAGACTTGATAGCGCGTTTTGCCTACCTTTATGATTCCAAGGGAGGGATCTTGTGCCCACAAGTGGGTTACAGTTGCTCTTTCAACGAATTGTTGTTGCTTGTCCCTCTTTAAAGGCTTGGCCCCCAAAGGGGGTTTCTCATCAAATGAGTCATTGGAGGCTGTCGTCGTGCACAAGGACCGACGAACATTGGGTTGAGGGACAAAAGGGGAGATAAATCTGCTGCCTCTTGCAAGTGAAGAGACTCTTTGAAGGGCCTTTGGCACAAACAAGGGACAAAAATTCTTCTTCATCAGAAGATCAAATTAATTCTGTGGCCCAGTTCGAGCAGGGTGCTGGTTCAATTAAACATAGAAAAATCTGGAAATGTCGGGATCAATCGCGAAAAATCAGAATTCTTCTAGACTTTC
>CDFI01106275.1:6583-25830 GCA_000826405.1 Acanthamoeba divionensis | reverse complement strand
TTTTTTTACCATTTGGCAACGATCAAAGGAACTTTTTTGGGAATGATTTCGTCCATCATGCCTTCAAGAGCTTAATTAAAAAGAATGAGTTAATAAAAGCAAAGGATGTGGCGGAGGGGATAGGGATAACAACGTAATGTAAACATAAAACTTACCTGGCATCTGCCTAAGGATGGATTGGCGAATCCCTCGGGCAACGGAGGCCTTTACTTGACTATGGGAGGAAATACTCTCCTCTGCAGTGAATCTGAATGGTATCCATAAAAGATAACAGTGATTAAAAATAGCTTTACGCCAGAAGAGGATGCAAAAAAGGGGGAAGGGAAGAAAGAAGAATAAGAGAGTGAAGTGGGCAGGTACTTCTTGAACATTTCTGCGGCTACAGGTCCTCAATCTGAGAGAGATGGGTTCTTTGATGTGGCAAAAGGCCTGAAACCGGGGGTGCCAGGTTATTAGCGGGCAAATTCATGTCGGTATAAATCCAGAATTATCCAGAAGTGTACAGAACCAATGAATTTTCAAAAGGCCAATCATTTTTCAGAAAAAATTGACAATATTTACATTATTTATAAACTTTTTAAAGAAATATTCACATTTGTATGCAAAAAGCATGGACACACCCAACATTTGTATCATTCTGTGCATCCAGGCATGTCGCAGCATCCCAGGGTACTACTCTGGTTCCTCACCCATTGATGCATCTTTTCTATGTGGCCTCCAGAGGATGGGTTGAAGTCAGTCTGTTCAGTTCCATTTTGCAAATCAGCAGTCTGTTCAATTTTGAAGAGAAATTGGTCTTCACCGTCCCACTGCATATGCGAGTGAGCACTAGCGCTGGCCAGGAAAGAGCACAGCAGACCTTGTGAATCAATTTTGATTTTCTCAAAGCTTTGTTGTTGATGGAGACCTGTCGATCGTGTTGCTGTGGAAGGCATTTGTGAGGCAACAGAAGAAGAAGTCAAAGGGGCAAGTGGGTCTGGTCTCAGATATCGACCATGGCCAACCGTCCACTCCAACAGCTTGTGTGCAGCTTCTTCGCCTTGTCTCTTTAGCCACATGTGTTTGTTTGAAAAGCAAGTGTTTGACCTTGTCCAACAGAAAAGGGCTTTATTTATATGTTCGTGTGAAATGTCGGAGATTTCGTGTGAGATTATTAAAATTAAGGCGCTTTAATTCCGTCTTAAAGGCCGCAAATCGGAAAGTCAAACGGCGGTCAACGGACTTAAAAATCATTTCTTGGTAATTGCCTTTTTATCTGCGAATCAAAAATGCGCGCGGAAAAATATCTGATATTTGATTGGCCAACTGAAAGGTCGGGTTCCGGCCCCTGCGCTTCAGTTCATCCGTTCCTTAGAAGAAAGGATGAAGAGGCTAGGCACAGGCGAGATCGCTTTGGCCCTTCTGCTCTTCGTGGTCGTGGTTCTGGCTTCTACAGCCTCTTCCAGGGCTTCCTATGTAGGTGTCTACGTCTATGCAATGGATTGTTGTGGCTTTAATCAGGCCAATATGACCCTACCTGCAGTGAGCCAATGTGCCACTCTCTACAACCTTTTGAGCAAGGGCTCTATGATAACTTGTGAAAACAGTGGGAGTGAGAGGGTCTATATCAATGGTGGGGACGCCCTCCTCAACATCTCCTCGGATTACATTCCAAGGAAGGACCTGACGTGTACGATGACTGGGAATCCATCATTCAACACCAGCCTCCAATACCAACTAGTCACCAACTTTAGACAGGGAGTCTATGATGGGAACGAGAATCTGGCTCAAACTGGAGCAATTGGGTTTTGTGATGTTGTCTCTGCTGGTCTGAAAACACAGCACAAAGAAATTGCCATTAACTGAGTGGCTACGAATAACAAAAACCAAGCAAATAGAAACTAAGCTTGCTTGCTGCAGGCCACGAACTGTTTTGTTTTGTTTTAAATATAAAAGCTCATTGTATTAATTCTCCAGACCAGACAGTAGCGGCCACAGCCACACATATGAGAAAGTGTCACTTTCTTCTTCAAGCTGGAAAGACCTCTCATGCCATGTATCTCTCACCCTTGCCTCTAACCACAGAGGGGCATCAGTTCTGCTGTTGGCAAACCTGCAGTGGATTTTCCATACTAGTATCCCCTTTTTTTTCACAACCTACACTCCTCTTTCCATTTTGAGATCTCTAAAAAACAAGCACGCATGTTTGTTGTTGTGATTTTTGCCGACACGACCCATTTATTATTAAAACCCGACAATTTCTTGGTATTGAGTACAATTTGGCCGGGATTTTTCCGGCATATTTCCATGTCGACACTTTCTTTAATCCTGTGATCTAAATGTCTACAAAAATTTATTATTTTTGTTTTTTTACGCTGTTCGGAGGCCCCCCCCCAACGCAGTACACCAAGATCAGCGCCAAGCAGCAGCTCGTGCATTTAGCGGCGCTCCATCCTTCGGCCCCCCATTCACTGAGACTGTCCCAATTGCATATCATGAGCGACAATAATACCGTGCACGTGATCAACGGCAAGAAGGTGAGCGAGATGCTCGTGAAGGAGCTGCAAGCCGAGCTCAAGAAGAGGAAGGCGAGCTATCAGGGACGCAAGGTGAGTCAGCACCGCTCACTTTTAAAAGCTTTTTTTAATGACCCCCCTAATTATAGTTCAATTAGACTACATCGAATTCTTGTAGAGTATATTACAGTGGAATTGTAATATTAGAAAGTAGATGAAGAGAAGGTTATGGCCAAAGGAAAATGAATGGCTATCTTCTTCATTTACATCTTTGAAAAAGAAATTACTGTAGCGTATCATAAGCAAGAATTGAACGTTTAGTTAAAGTTCAATCTGTATATATTTCATCTTCTCCTTCTTATTCAAATTTTCTTTCGCTTCTCTTCATCATCTTGCATGGTGTTAGACTGAATTGGCTAAACGCCTTGAAGATCTGCTTACTAATGAAGCGAGCACAGTCACGAGTGATGAGACTCAAGCCACATCAAATGCAAATGGCCAGACTGAAGCCCCCCAAGAGGTAAAAGAGACAAAAGAAGAGCACGAAGAGAATAACAAAGAGCTCCAGACTCAAAACAAGGAACAAGAGAGCAAAGATAATCATTTGGAGAAAGAAACAAAGGAAGAAAAGAAGGTTGAAGAATCTGCAGAAACGATGGAGCTCGAGAGAGAAGATAGGAAAAGAAAAAGAGAAGAGGAAGAAAAAAAGGAAGAGAAGAGAGAAGAAGAGAAGGAAACAGAGGCTAAGAAGCCCCGAGAGGAAAAACTAGAAGAGAGACCCGTTGAACAACCAACAATAGCAATAGAGACAATTGTTGAAACAAAGGTTGAACAAGATAAGGAACTTCTTCAGGAAAAGGAGAAAAAAGACAAAGAATTGCATGAAAAGATTGAAAAAGAGAGACAAAGACAGAGAGACACAGATCGGGAAAAAAGAGAAAGAGAAGAGAGAGACAAAGAAGCAGCGCTGAAGAGGCAGAAAAGGTTTGCCTCAGACATCGAGAAACTGGCACCTGCCCAAACGTAGGGTTTTCTTTTACAAACTCTTACATCATTCTCTGCTTCTTCCCTCCAAAGCCCATGGTCACTATACCAAGGCTTATGGCCATTGCTCCCTCTCTCACACCTCCCTATTTAATTTGTAGAGATATGCAGGGCAAGGATTCAAGCGAACAAACTCCAGTTTCTCTTAGACATTCTATTGAAAAGAAAGAGAGACCTCTTTCTGGTATGCTGTGTGACCTTTACTTTGTTAATGCACTGTTACATCATTCTCAGAACCTCAGTTGTATGCAAAGAATCTTTTTTGCAGCGTTTTCTGAATCTTATTATTTCTGCTTTAGGGTCGGGAGAACGTGGGAATGCCCTTCCTGAGAGTTCTACTACTCGCAGAAACTCTGCAGATGAGAGGGTGTCACGTCAGGATGAACCTGTGCGAAGGGACTCTGCTCCGGAGAACATATTACAGGTTACTGAAACAGAAAAAGAAGCCAAAAGAGAAGGTATACCACATTTCATTTACCTTCTATTATATTCATGAAAAATAATCTGACCTCTGTTATTCCCTTCATTCGCTTCACAGTCCCACCTGCCAAGTCGGAACCAACCACAACACTGCTTGTACGAAACTTTGTTCGACCATTCACTCTCAAAGCTGTCAAGGAGTATCTGGCTGAGCATGGTACCGTAAAAGCTTTTTGGATAAATGATATCAAAACTCATTGTTACGTTACCGTAAGCGCCTTCTCAAACGAGTGAGTCGATTTAGTTTTATAGTTGCAGAGAGCACATGGCAGAGAAAAAGATAATAAGATAAAGCTATATCCACTTTCTTCATTTTTCTCCATCAGTATGAAACTGTGGATCAGGCAGTAGCAACAAGGGAAGCTATCTATGGCGTTATTTGGCCGCAGCTAAACACTAGTCGACCCCTCGCAGCCGAATTTGTCCCTCCCAGGTAACATGTGCTGCATCATCAGACGGAGTCTTAGTATCAAGTTCAATTCCATCAAACGCAAACCCCCATGCTCACACAAAATGAATTTTCTTTTCCTTGGCCAAACTAGGGACTTGGAGAAAGCAGCTGGTGGAAAGGCCTTATTGGAGACTTCCTCAAAAGAAGCGCCCGAGCGTGAGGCGCCTCCTGCTCGTCCTAGTCGCAATAGGGAACCTCCCCCCGCACCCAAACCTAGAGGTAAGCCCAGACACACATTTTAAATGATGTAATATAGCGTTCTTCATACGCATTAAATTTAATGGAGATTCTTCTGAATATACAGAAGAAAAGTTGATTGAAAATGTGAAAACTTTGGATGATCTGTTTAAGAGGACAGAAGCCAAACCTCCCATTTACTATCTCCCCCATTCCGACGAGGAGCTTGCCAGGAGGCAAAAAGAAAAGGAAGAAGCTGAGAAGAAAGCGCGGGAGGAGAAAGAGGCAAAGGAAAGAGAACGAGAAAGAGAAAGGAGCGAGAGGGAGAAGGAGAGGGCCAGAGGAAGGAGCAGGAGCAGGTCCAGTTCAAGGAGCTCTTCTAGCTCTAGGAGCAGGTCTGTTGTCTCCTTCCTCTCTGCTCTGTCTATAGAGCCCACAGCCACCAAATCTCTGCTCTCTCTGCTCTCCTCTTCTTTCTGCTGACATTGATGTTTGCTGAACAATAATAGGTCCAGGAGCAGAAGCCCCAGCAGCGATGCAAGCCCTAAGAAGTGATTCACTTTTTGCCTTTTGCCTTTTATTGTATTCAACAGCGCATATATAATTGTGTCACACACACACACACACAGGCGTTCCCCTCCCCTTCCCTTCCCCAAAATAATTGGACATGTCCCCATGTTATTTTGATTTGATATTATTGAGAAGAAGAATACAAGACTACAGTTTATATAACAACTTAAGTTATATTGATTTCACCTTTTTACAATGCTCTTCACTTTTTTATTAACATGTTCCCTTTTAAAAAAAGCTGACTAACAGTTTTAGTTCATACTTATGTATATATGACAGCGAATGGGGTGAGTGAGCGAGTGTGTGCAAAGAAGAAGAAGAAGAGAGAAGGTCAGTCACTGTACAATTCTGCACGCCCATTTGGATACTGCTTGAGTGGAGTCGACAAGCTTCAGATGCGAGCCCTCATCCGCGAGCACTCTTGTAGGTCTCCAACAAGGCAGATGCTTCAAGTGAGGATTCGCACACCGCTCGTCGAAGAATGACATCTCGATCTCCTGCTGCTGCTTCACCCCTTGAAAGCGCTCGATCTGGCCATCGCAAGCGCAACGCGTGTGGACTTTCCGCACTCGAAGCAACGCGACCTCCTCTGTGGTGTTGTCGCCATACCTGACCTGCAAGCTTGAAGCCTTAAGGTTGATCCTTCTCCCTTTCTTAACCTGTTGTTTTAAACATTGCATTCGAATTAGTAGGTGTTCCTGCGACTCAAGATGGAGAAGAAGGCTCTTCAGGTACCTGGCTAGTGGCTACGTCAGACAATGGCAATCGGTGTAGAGACGGCTTAAACCGCACGATGCTAGCAGGCCTCCAGACATCTCCTTCTGCTCCTTCATTTGCAGCTGGCGCTCCATCTCCAAGACTAGGCGGCTGCCAGACTTCCACAATAAACCGGTCCTTCGTGTCCAGATCGATATGGTTATCCCACCATACTTGAATCTCCTGCCACACCTTCTCTTGATTCTTGGCTACCGCGGATACATCATTGGTTTCTACCGCAAGGCTCTTCGCTCGCTTGCTCTGCTTCCTGCTCTCTTTCTCCTCCTGGAGGTGGTTCTCGGCCGCGTTCTCTTTGTCGTTCAATTGCGTAAAGGACATTCGTTTAAGAGAGACCCTCCTGCTCCTTTCCAACATCATATCCTTCTGCTTCAAGAGTTCCATGACTTCTCTCCTTCTTCCTCTGCTGCGCGCTTTGCGAGGCCGCAGCGTTTCATTCACGTTACCATCATCACCACCATTCACAGTCACACTTCCATCTCCTTCCATACTGTGTCCTCTCGCTGGCTCAGGTTGGTCCTTCTCTTCCGCTCTCTGCTGCTCTCCCTTTGCCTTTTCTATCATATCTATATAGTATACTCTTGCTTCAGCTTCCACTGGGTGTGCACCACCCTCAACTTTCACGCTCTCTGTCACTGCTTCCTTTTGGGCTGTTGGTGCCTTCTCGACAGAGCTATCTTCCTTTCTTCTCTTTGCTTGCGCTGCAGTACTCAACCTACGTGTGCAGCTCGTTCTCTTGGCAATCCTCTTGATAGCACTTGTCTTGAGCACCGGCGCATCACTTTCGGGATCCCTTTGTGCTGGCTGGAGTGCTTCGGCTTGCAAGGCTGTCAGCTGGGATTCCTTGTCTTTTAGCCTGGCCTCCAGCTCCTCCACCTGCTGACTGTACCTCCTCATCTCATTCTCCGCAGTTTCCTTTTCTGCCTTCAAGCATTTGTTCTCCTCTTCAAGGCTTGCATTTCTTTGCTTCAGCCACTCATTGTCTCTCTATTTGTAAGGTAACCAAATATCAAGTTTTATATATATACTAAAGGACTTGCCAACTTAAGAGTTTCTTCTTCTCTTCTATTTACCTTCAGGGCAAGTTGCTCTGCCAGAGTGGAATCTGCTTGCTCTATTTGGTTTGGTACCTTATCACTCAAGTAAAGGAAAGAGAGAGAGATAGAGATAGAAATAAGAGAGATGTTAGGAAGGAAGGAAGGATACAGTGATTCTCTTTATGCGTCTAACGTCTCTAGCGTATTCCAGTGTACGCTTGGTGTCTTGTGCGTGGTCTTGTGTAATCTGTATGTTTACAATGAACAGGACCTTGCTGTTGCCTCCGAGATAGTCTGACAAGAAATAGGTCAGCTCTGAGCTCCTATAGGGCACATGCGTGTTGCCATCTCGGTGCTTTTTGTCCATCAGTCGAAGCACAAGGGCTATATGACAAGGTAAGGAGAGAATAGGGAAACAGATGATACACTTAGAAGAGGAAGAGCAGAGACCAGAGTGTATGTAGGGTTATTGTGCACATGCCTAGGTTACTGAGGGATTCATTGATGCAGCTGGCTTCTTTGAGGCCATCTCCTGACACACCACTTTCCTTAACTCTCTCTGATCCAGCCAGGTCCACCATCACGAGAGAGCTTCGTATGATGCTGGCAATCGGATTAGTAACCAAAGGCTATCAGCACCAACGGACGACTAGTGTGATCACAATGACAAACCGCACAGCGTACCTGGCATCTTGTTTGCTGGTTCTGGTGACGGCGAGATGGAGGATCGCGTGCGATCGGGAGCTCTGTTCGTTGCAGTTTGTCTCTCTGATACGCCTATTGCCGCGGCCTCTCTTGACGAGCTGCATTGCATGTTCTGCACTCTCCAATTGCTGGTCTGAAAGGAACGCGTGAGTGCTTTGATCTCTGTATACGTTTCACACAAACAACAAGGTCAGTGACAAAAAACAATACACAGCGACTGAGTGTGAGTGAGAGTGAGAGAGATCTGATGTTTACCCTGTGAGTAGGTCTGTGTATGTGGCGACGTTGACTGATTTGGCATAGAGCTCTGTGAAGGAGCAGCTCATGACATAACTGTACTGCACGCACACATCATTTCCATGGACGAATGTGTTGTGTGTGTGAGTGTGTGTGTGAGAGAGAGAGCAATGATGACGCTAGCAAAGGTTTGGAATTACCTTAGTGTCGTGCTGCTTCATGGAGAAGAGGGTATCAAGCGCGTAAGGTATGACGCCATCCATCTTGGCCTCATCACCCAGCATCGTATACGTCTTCCCTGACCCCGTTGGCCTTGATTTGATGATTAACAGAGTTTGAAGATTATTACATTAGATGATGATGATGGAAGAGATTAGAGAGGAGGAGCCCTCTTGTACCCGTAGGCAAAGATGATGGCGTTGTGGCCGCGCTGGCCCACTGCCTCCAGGAGGGGCTTGATCGACTGGTGGCAGAGCTGTTCCTGTGTCACTTGGGGGCCCAGCACCTTGTCAAAGAAGAAGTCGTCCTTGTTGCTGGATCTGAGCAGTGCCGCCGCCGGCGTCATCGAATTGTGGTGGTAGGGAGACTCGGGACCATTCCTTCCTGATGATGATACATTTCCAATCTGTGCATTCCTTAGAGATGCTAAGGAAGGCTTCATGGGTGTTGCCCCAAAGAGGTTCTGGCGACGAGCGGAAGGTGGATGAGGCTGGAGCGCTGTTGATGATGATGATGATGATGGCAGCAGCCCCTGTGTCCTCCTGTTGTTGTTGATGGGGGTAAGGGATGGCCCAGGCGCGTGAGATGGAGGAATTAGCACAAGTGGGGGCCTCCAGTGAATTGAAGAAGGTTGGTAGTCCAAAAGAAGAGGCGCGCCTGCTGGGAAGGGTTTGATCCTAACCACGACCTGAATGTGCTCCTCCTCGGTTGCTGAGGAGGCCTCCATTTGCATGCGCCTCTTTGTCCTCTTGAGGTTTAGTGTGTGTGAGTAAGTAAATTGGGTAAATTAGAGCTCGCCTCCCCCTTCCCGCCCCAACAAAGAGGATTCCAACAAAGCGCCCCTCCTTGTCTTTGTTTGACCTTGCTTGTGGGACCCAGAGGGTCTAAGACAAAAGTTTTGTTTTTAATTGCCTGGACAAATGGCGCCAAGACAGCAACCGACCGTTAAATCCGCATCATTCTGAATATTTCTAGACCATTCTGGACTGAACATTTCGGCATTGTTCATTATTATTTCTTGTGCTGGTGCATCAAAAGTGTGAAAAGGATCTCAATGGAGCCTCCAGCACAGCAGGAAAAGGACTCCGCCACAGAGGGACTGCTGCTTGCTCGTGTGGACACAGAGCACACGGCAGACGCCGCTGAGTTCTGTCCCTTTGCACAGCTGACCCAGGTTGAGGGGGCGAGCGACCTCTTTGTTGTGGGTACATACGAGCTGCAGCAGTCCACTGGACGTCGCTTTGGCAGTGTAGCCCTCTACCAGCTGCTTCATGCTCACACCACCCCCAGCACATCTGCAGAAGAGGACAGCCGACATGTCACCCTCTCCCAGAGGCACAAGATAGAAACAGAAGAAGGAGTGCTTGACCTCAAATGGTTCCTCATTTTCAATGCAACTCCTTGCCCTCTGCATGAAGCCCCTAACATTGTTCTTCCCTTTGTGGCCACATGCAGGAGCCATCAAAAGGTGGGCCAAAGGGCAGTGCTTGCTGGAGCACAGGCTGGTGCACGTGTTACAGTTTGGGCTTTGTCCTCTGATGGCAATGGCGATGAACTAGCACTAGAAACTTTACACTCACAGGTATTCGACGAGGCGTCTGAAGGTTCCCTTTGTCTATCTTTGGATTGGAACAACAAACTCATTAATAGGTATCTCAGTGTTTGGGAAAAGAGAGAAAGATGTTAGCAGACTTTACTGATGTTTGTTGTTGTGTGCGCAACATCAAAAGTGGAGATCCAAGTCTAGTGGTAAGCCACAGCGATGGCAAGGTATCATTGTGGAATTGTGGGCAATCCGAATTAACGTGCTCTCATTCCTGGGATGCTCATGAGCTAGAAGTGTGGATTGCAGCTTTTAATCATTGGCAGCCAAACGTTGTTTATTCAGGTGGCCTGAAGTCTTCATTTGCTTTCGAGATGGAACATTAAGAAAGATAAGATAGAATAGTGTTGATTGGTGTTTCTAAAGGCAGTGATGACTGTAAGCTTAAGGGCTGGGATCTTCGTGTGGGCACTGATGCACCTCTGTTTACCAAACGGTATCATCTTTGAGCGAATCCTTCCTTCCTTTCATCTCTCTGGGTCTTTTGTAATCAATGGCACTCATACTGGTCTCTCTAGCCATGAGATGGGAGTTACAACAGCACAAATGCACCCCCTACGAGAATTCTACTTAGCTACAGGCAGGTAATTGTCTCATGCAGCGAACACCAAAACAATAATTTGGCTTCGTTTATTTATTCATTACCAATTGACTAAAGCTGCTCGTTTCCTCTCACTCTGCTTTTTGCTCTCAGTTACGATGAGATCGTGTCCATTTGGGATGTACGTGCTATGTCGGGCCGCTGTCAGCCATTGGTGCAGCGGCGGATTGATGGAGGCGGCGTTTGGCGAGTAAAGTGGCATCCCTACGACCCCTCACTTCTTGCTGTTGCTGCCATGCATCAAGGTACCTCAGCTTCACTGAGACTAACCTTTTCTGACTTATGGAGCTAAAATTCCCTGATCTATTTGTTCTTATTTAAACAGGGTTTGTGATTATGCAGTGGGATACTCGTGCCAACAATGACAAAGAACCACTGGAGTGTATTGTGAGGTACAATGCACATGATTCTTTGGGCTATGGTATAGACTGGTCTTACCACAAGCAAGGCTCATACCTGGCCAGCTGCTCATTTTATGACCATCAGTGCACCTTATGGAAACCCCAGTATTTACCCCAACCTGATGCCACCAACAGTATTACATAATAGACGCAATAACATCTGACAACTAAAGCTGCCTCATCTGTCACCTGTCATGTTTGGTTTATTATTATTGCAACTAGCTGGTTTGCCTAAGAGGCACACATGGGGTGGGGTAAATAACAAATGGAATGCATCATCATGTGCAGTGGTGAAGTCTCTGCGCTGCTGCCCTTGGCACCGGCTCCACTATCCCAACAACTTATTACCACACACAATGCAAGACTAGAGATGTTTACAACAACTTATATTTGCCAACAAAACAGTCACTTTCTGTTTGTTTGTTTGTTTGATTATGCACTTCCAGTGTACACGCCCTCTAGCCTCTCTAGCCTTGCTTCGATGTCCTTCATCTCCTTCAGCATGGCCATCCTCTCTTTCCTTTCACTCAAAACGAGAGCTTTCAACTGCTCAAAACCAACAATCTCTTCTGCTGCCAGGTCATCCATATCCAGTGCCATATTCTTCTGAGGTATGACTCTCTCCTCAACTGCTTCGTTCGTTCTCTCAAGAGATGACTTGCCCATGAATCTCTCCTTCAGGTTCCCCACTTTGCCCCTCAAGTCTGAGAGAGAGATCTCTTCAGGGGCCTGAGAAGCAGGTGAAGGACCCTTCTTGAAAGGGGAACTTTTGGCATCAGGTTGATCTGTATTATTGTTGCTGTTGGCTCTTCTCAGCTGAGTGTTGATAGGAATGGGAGCAGGCACAAGGGCGGGCCTCAAAAAGCTGCTGGCAGCAGCAGATGCTGAGTTGTTCACCTTCGACGCTGGAGCAGGTGGCAGGTCTCTTCCTTTTCCAACTACTGCTGCACCTCTTCCTCCTCCTGGTGATGATGATATTCCTGAACCTCCTCTTGCAGCTCCTCTGCCTCCTCTTGCCGCTATTCCTCCCCCTCTTCCCCTGCCAGCTTCTTCTGCTGGGGGAGGTGGAGGAGGCGCGTAAGCTACCGCGCTATCATTCCCTATTCCAGCGGATTGAGCAAACGCGCCATCAGATCCAAACATAAAGGCAGATGCTCTCTTTGGAAAAGCCTGGTCTCTTTCTATATATATCAACAAATAACAAGAGTGGATCAACAGGCATTCAAATAAGGGAACAGAAAGAGGTAGTAAAAGCATGAGTACCTTCTTTCATCTTTCTCTCTGCCTCTTCTCTCTGCCTTCTTTCTTCTTCCTCTCTATGCTTCCTTTCCATTTCTTCCATTTCTCTTTGTCTTCTCTCTGCTTCTTCTCGTCGCTCTTGCTCTTCTTGCTGTCTCCTCTCTTCCTCTCTTTGTTGTCTTTCAAATTCTTCTCTGTAGAGCCTTTCCATTTCCATTTCCATTTCCATTCTTTCCATTTCCTCTCTTTGCCTTCTTTCCTCTTCTTCCCTATGCAGCCTTTCCATTTCTTGGATTTGCCTTTCCACTTCTTCTCTCTGTCTCAAATCTTGTTCCCACCTCATTAGCTCGTCCTGTCTTCTTTCCATATCTTCTCTTTCTCTTCTTTCGAGCTCAGCTCTCTCCTCTTCAACTCTTCTTCTCTCTTCTTCTTCGATTCTTATTCTTTCTTCTTCCTCTCTTCTTATTCTCTCGGCCTCTTCCCGTTCTCTGTCTTCTCTTTGTTGCCTTTCCAATTCCTCACGCTTTCTTTTTTCCTCCTCACGAGCCTTCCTCTCTCTTTGCTCAACAATCCAAGGAGCCTCTTGAGAAGTTTTTGGAGCTAAACACCATCAATAAGAGATATCTCAGTAAAAGATACAACTACGTCAGAAAAAAGGGATCTAACCTTTGGCAGGTTCTTCTACGATCAACTTCACATAGTTTTTGGGAAAGTGACCAATTTTGCCATTCAACTCTCCTCGATACCAATTCTGAGATGAAAAATAAAAGAAAGATTCAGCAAAAACAAAAAATTAGAAACCTGCAAAAGCAAAACTGTGCACAAATGACCTTGGATGCATCGTCAAGAAGGACTAGCTTGTCCCCTTTGGTAAATGAAAGCTCACTGTCACTCCTTGCTCTATACTCGTAGAGAGACACAGCTCGCCTGCCCTTCACCTGATCCTTTACTCTTTCCTCCTCCTGTCCCACAGCCTCTCCTGTTAACACAACCATCCCTTTGTCTCTCAAACGAAGGCATACTTACCGCTGCCACCGCTAAAAGGAACAGAAACAGGAGGTGATTAGTCAATATTCTTAGATCTCTCTCTTCCTTCATAAACCACTCAAACACTAGTGGAGGGGCGTTTACGTTTTTCAATGACTTTAACATAGTTTGAAGGGAAATAGCCCCTCCTGACACCTATCTGGCCCTTCCACCAGGCTTCATTTGCCTTTCCAGTTACCTCAACCGTTTCTCCCTTCTTGAAGTTCAACTTATTCTCTCCCTCAACTGTGAAGTCATACATGCATCTTGCATAGAAGATGAGCTCAGGTTTTGTGCTTTCTTGTTGTTGTTGCTGTTTGGCCATGGCAAGTGTGTCCTCCTCTGCTTCTCCACCACTGGTAGTGGTATCATTATCATTGAATTGGGAATTATTTGTCATTAAGTTGGAGGTGCTATCATAGCTGACGTTTTCATCATATGTTCCTGACAGACTGATTGTTGTTATCTGGCTTAGAGAGTTGCTGGCGCTGATAAGGTCGGTGCGCCTGTCTGCCTGCTCTTGGTTGATGTTCTCCTCCGTCATCATCACAACAGAGTTAGCTCCTATGGAATCTTCCTGGTCTGGTTTCGCTTTGATCTCTTTTACATAATTGGAAGGGAATAGTCCAAGCCTGCCATTGAGCTCTCCTTCCCACCAGCCGACCTCTTGCAGCTTCTGCAACACTTTGATGGTGTCACCTTTCTTAAAGCTCAGCTTCTTCTCAGAGTCTCCATTGAAATCATACATTGCTCTCACATTACAGAGAGCTTGTCTTTGGGTCTGCACAGAAGGAAGATAAGTAGAGCTCAGGGAGAGAGATCTCTCAGCAAGCGTGGAGCCACTCCTCTGCAGGCCGACAGGAGGCGAGTTCATCACGGTAGGGGAAGCTGATGACGCAGGCACACTGACAACTGTCTCCCTCACGTATGAGCCAGGGAATACACCCCTCTTGCCGTTGATCTCTCCAATCCACCATCCTGAAGCAAACTTTTCTATGATTTGAAATTGCTGGCCCTTTTTGAAATCAAGTTCCTTATCACTTCTTGCAGAATAATCATACAAAGCGATTGCCACCAGACTCTGAGTGCTCATTCTCTTACTCACTCACACGCTCTCTTCGTTTCTCAAATACAACTTGACAATAAATAAGTACAGTGTAGGCCAAAAGACACTATGTTGTGGTCTTTCAGGCTTAAGGCTTAACAATACAATATGGTGACAAGGTAAGAAGGTTTTTACGTACAGGCCTCCTCTTCGTAAGACCACATCCCTCACACGAGCGGAGTTAGACCGACCCTCAAAGCAGAACAGACACGACACGGGGCTCACTGGGGCAAATAAAAACATCCATTTTATCTGTCGTTCTAAGGGAATGTCAGGAAGCTGAGCACGGGTGCGGGCCAGTGTGTGTATGGTGTCACATACCTTTTAAGTCCCATTATGGCTTTCTCGTTCTCTTCTCCTTGACCTGCAACCAAGATTCCACACACACACAGAGAGAGAGAGAGAGGGAGCTCCAACTTTACCGACAGCTTGCCACATACCTTGGGACACGCCTCTGGCAATCTTGCCTTTGGTCTTGTATCCCCAAAGAAAATAAGAGAGTAAAATTCTTCCAAAGATGTGTGTGTAGTAAAGTGTCAATAATAACACACTGTATTGGAATTGCATTCTGTCCATTCTCAAAGTGCGTGTGTGTATGTGACTACTGTTTTGTAATATCCCTTAGCTCTTTGATGAGAGTAGATCCTGGGCCAGCTGTGCCGTGCTGTGCTTCAATGGAGTCCAGGATATTTTTCACTAAGTTCAAGTTGACATCAACTGGCCTTAGTTCCTCCTCCTCACCCTCGTCCGCCTCACCTCCAGCAGTGGGCACCTTTTCGAAGTCTCCAGCCAACTTTGTTTGTCGCAGCTCACTGTCCATTTGATCCATCAGTTCCTTCATTTTCTCCACATACGCACTCTCTTCCTCAGCGGTCTGGTCTTCGTCGCCCATTGAAAAAAATTCCTCTGGCTCCTCCTCCTTATCACTGAAATCTTCATCGCTCTCCAAGTTCATTTCCTCTGCTTCTCTTCCTCCCATGGCTAAGGCTCTTTGCATTAACTCAACAAAACGGTTTGCGTCGAAGCTGATGCTTTCATCATCGTTTGCTTGTGTTTCTTGCACCGTCTTTGTCTTCTTCTTCTCTGTTGCTCTTTGCTTTGGAAACTCGGCTCCCTCATAGCTTGAAACTGTGCCTATAAAAGATTTCATTCCGCCAACCAATTCGTTCAGTATCTGCACCTTTTCTTCATTCTGCTGGTAATAAAGAAAATGAATTAATCTCCTAGGGCAAACTATTTTTCATTAGGAGGGGATATGATTGTACCTGAGACTCGTCATCCTCTTCTGTAGCAATTGAAGATCTCTGTTGTTTAGGTGATTTCTTCCTTTTTCTTTTGGAAATAGCCTCTTTACGATCAAACTCATCAAATTCCTTCTGCTGTTCTGCAAGCAGCATGTCCACTTGGTCTGGGCTCACATTAAGCCAGCTCTCGTCATCGTCAGGTCTCAATTGCAAGGAGCATTCTGTCCTTAGTTCTTCATCCAACATGGCGTCCCCTCTGATAAAGAAGGTTAAAGAGAATGATCAACACAATTGGAAGGAAGTACTTACTTCAGAATGTCATCTATGGTGTTTTGAATTTCCGCTGTATTGTTGCCTTCTTCCTTTTCTGATTCCTGTTGCTCCTGGCCAGCTTGTTCTTCTATATATTTCTGCTGAGCAAGCTTCAGCTTGCGCTGGTACTCTCTAGAGCCTCTTACTTCGCCCTGTTGAGTAATAATTAATCTGAAGAATACAAAGATTCAACATAATACTGCTAATTCATGAATATTATATATAACGTGAAAGCGGCCAGGAAAGTGTGAGATACCTGGAAATAGCCTAAACCTTCCAAGGTGGTCTTGAACATTTTCCACTCTTCATCAGAGTTGAAGTCATAAGTCTGATGAAAAAAAGAGACAAATTAGGATAAATGGCTTAGCTCCAACGTTACTTGACCCTGACTTACCTCAACACTAAGTGGATGTTCTGAGGAAGAGACATGGCTCCGCTTTCGCTTTATGTCATAGAGTATCTCAAAACCACAGGCCTAGGATGAGAGAAGTAATGTTAATTTGTGGAAAACTGAGAAGTAATGTGTGCCCAGTAAACAGTAATCATACGATTTTCATGCCCATCTCATAGGCTTTATATTCTGGGTGGGTGTCAGGCGGTAGTGTGAAGCTTTTAGGAGGATGAAATTTTTGGCCCTTTATCTGTGCATACAGCATACGTGTCATCTTCACCATCATCATCACACCTACGGAGGGATTATCGAGACGATAGGAGAGAGAAATAGCCACAATGAGAAGACTGACATAATTGTGTTAAGTGATGAAAAAGGGAAGGACCTTGTGGTGATCCCTGGTGAGTAGGAGGAAACTTCTCCATCTGTGAGCACAAAAGCATGGCATCTAGGTCCCTAGGCAGAATAAGAAGTTTAGCATTTTCTTATCAAATGATTATCATGAGCGGTGACAAACCTTGTGTAAAACGCTTCAACTGCTGGAGCTATTAACTGAGGTTTCCTGATTGGTACAAAAATTAGGTTACAATAAGTACATATTATTTTGAGACCAGTCAATAATAAACTCGTACCTGTGGAGGAGGCGGGCTACATTGAGTGGTAGGAAGCATTTAACATAATGGAACTCACTTGCTTTTTTGGGATACCTATGAATCCAAAAAAAATAAAAATAAGCATAATGCCCTGGCTGTAGCCAACAACTAGGAAGTTATGCAAGAATTGGAAAAAGAGCAAAAGCTTCACATACTCTTGGGTCCTGTGATTAATGGCAGCTTGTATTTGGTCGTCAGCCCGCGTTTTTACCTTTTGACTAAACAGAACCTGCAAAGCTGTTGCGCTGTCCTCTAACCTAGAGGGAACACTGTATAACTCAGCTGGAGTACGAGGAAGTGGGATGATGTTCAAGTCTCCCCTGAAGATCCATACCTTGGAGCAGAGAAGAGATAAACATTACACACATAAAAAGTTGAAACAAAAGATGTGTTTCTCCTCGACCTTCTATCGTGATGGGATTTATTATACCCTGTTTTCAGCACCATCAGGTTTTAGCCAACGTGGTATAACAAGTGCAGCTTCTACCAGCAAAAACTGTCCATCATTGTCTGAAACACTGTTATTCCACCATGTTAATTGAACAAAATTGAGAATAAGGTCAACCAGTTCATTGTTAATAGGTTTCACCTGATGGCAATGTTGTGGTATTGCTTGGATAATTGTTGTAATAGGAACACTATAAACCATTCATCGTCAATGTTGTCTCCAAACTTTGTCCTACCACTCAGGTGTGGGACCTCTGTTACAGGAATTGTGACACTCATGGTGAGGATGAGAGAGCAGAGAGCGTAGAGAGAGCAGAGAGATGGCTGGCAAAGGCTGAACTACAACAAAATAGAACAGAAAAAGTTCAAAAGGGTTGAAGAAGTGAAAATTTTTCATACCTTTTCTCTTTGCCTCATTTTTTGGTCTATGAACTGTGAGATTGAAGGGATCCTTGTGCCAAATATACGGTTTTGTGTATGAGTCCACGAATGCCATGAACTCTGTCCTCTTCGCCTCAAGTGCAGACTCCAGGTCTGCTGTCCATTCTGTTGTTGCCAAAACAAGGTAAAATGTTCTGAATCACGCAAATGAAAGTTGAGGAGACAGAAGGCAGTGGCGGCCACCAAATGAATTGCAAAATGCAGAAAGGATAGATTTGGGGGGGAGGGACTGTTTTTGTTTGTGCACGACTTACCTGCGTTTGATGTGGAGAGATCTTGAATAAAGACATGGTAATCAATGAAGTCTTCCTGGTGGCCCTTGGGCAACTGAGCCAGTTTGAGCCATTCGTCTGACAATCCGAAATTCGCTGCAGAGCTCATGTGTGTGTTTGGACCAGACTGACCCTTTCTGGATTTTTCCAGAACTAAACTGACCTGTCGGTACTTTCTTTTAGATGTTTACAGAATTATCCAGATTTATCAGGAAAATGTTAAACATGCAAACAAATGTTAATTTATTAAATTAAGGCGGATATGAAATTTCGGATAATTAATTTAACCAATAGTATGATTAGTGACGAATATCGCGTCATTCTGGGTAAGCTGCCTTAAGGGAGTCACATTTATTTTGAGAGCAACAGGCGCATATGTTATTCAGTATGAAGAGACAAATTGACATAAAGGACATTTCGTTGCCAGCCATCAGTGCAAGTAAAGATTACTTTTAGTTCTTTTTTAATGTTTCAACCAAACAGAGTGAGAAACCACAAAAAGAGAAACAATCATTCATCTGTTTTTCAATTGCCCTACTTGAAGTGAAAAGAATGAAAAGGAACACAAAACCACCACCCACAGTAAGCTGATTGAGATGGCATGAATGCAAGAATGAAGTTAACTACAAGCTTACACTTACCCTCTGGCATTTCAACTCTTTCTTTCACTTCAAACAACTGTTTATAAGGATGGAAGCCACAAAGCAACTCTCCACACAAATAATTAAGACAACAAGAACAACAACTCTTAGGAGCTCCAAACACTTTACCTATTCACTCAAATAGTAATAATAAGACATGTCTGCTGCTGCTGCTGCCGCTGCTGCCTCTGCTTCGTATCCAACAAGTGCTGGAGTGATTGTACCTATTCAGAGGAGCTGCTCTACAAGGAGAGAAAGAAAAGGAGGCAAGGCTGGTGTGATCGTTGGAGCTGCTGTTGTAGCTGCTGGAGCTGCCTACCTGTACGAGAGGCACAAATGCAATAGAGACTGTCATGATATGACCTTCTACTAGGAGGAGGACATGATTCTACACACGTCATGTGGTGAATTCCACACACACAAGAGATAAATTACATCACATAACGATGTGAATGCAATGTCTCTGTTGTTTGACAAGTAATAATAAATATATCATTATATCATTATACAACAATGTATCTCAAACGTTTCCATTTTAAATTAATCTATTATTAAAATTAAAGGGCACAAAAATTTTTGATTACAGTAAATAAATAAAACAAATATTTTTTTTTTGTCAAGAAGATAGCTACACACTAGATGATTGATTGATTAATAATATATGATCATCTCTCTCTCTCTC
>CDFI01106272.1:2051-12082 GCA_000826405.1 Acanthamoeba divionensis | reverse complement strand
TGTGTGTGTTGCTCCAGGGGAGTTCATTTACAGCTGGTGTTTCATCAATCTTAAAGCGTGTACGAAGGGGTACGGGGGATCCTTTCTTTTCCAAATCCACATACAGTGGTGAATAGTCGCTGAGAAGCTTGGGAGCAGGATATTTAGCTGAAGAGTGCACTGTTATTGCCTTGGTGCTACCGCTTATGCGCGCCACTTTAGTCTGTGCAATATTGARATRGGTTAGAGACGTGCTGAACAGCATTTGTTTGGTKGGGGGGGGGGACCTTGGCCACTTCTAGACGTGAAGAAATCCCATCGATTTTGGCCTTTTCTTGSGTCACCTGAACACACCAACCAAGTAAGTTTTTTAGCTTGTGAACGGCAATCCCATGAATCATCTCATGCTGTGTTGCACTTGCCCTGTTCTTTATTCTGCCAAATACATCCTGGGCAACAGTCTCCAAGTTCTCAAGCGCATCAAAAAGTTGAAAAAGAGTTTCGTGCTGTCTTCCTGGGAATACAACAGGGACAGCATAGACTTGTGTCATAGTCCCCATGCTGCTAGATGCAAAGTTTGAGTCAATTTAATCAGCTACGAACCGCAACAGAAGTTTCTGCCAGCCAGGTTTGGGGGGGGGTGACAAAGAAGTCCCCCCCCCACCCTAAAAGTTCAGTCCCACATCGCCTTGGCTTTGGCGGGCATCACGATCTGTCATCAGCTGATACAAAAATGAACGACGAGCCAACAAAGGAGCTCATTGCCGAATACGAAGATAACCTTGCCGAACTGACATTCAACTCAAAGCCGATCATTAATACCCTCACGATCATTGCTGGAGAGAACATTCACGCCGCAGAGCACATTGTGCGAATTATCGAAAAACGAATATACAATGTAAGCCACACACTCAAATTTGTCCATTCTTAGCTGATCAACTTCTGACTCACAGCACCTTTGAGTCTGTAAAACTAAGATCTCTCCCCCCCCCCAATTCAAGGCGAGGGCCGATCAAAAGCTGCCTGCGTTGTACCTGTTGGATTCAATAGTCAAAAATATTGGTGCCGCCTACACGCAATACTTTCAAAGCAATATATGCAGCCCCTTTCTTGCGGCTTATAAAAGCGTAGATGAAAACACTCGAGGGGCCATGAAACGTTTGTTGGTCACGTGGTTTTCTTTGTGGCCCGATAAGGCTCAAACTATTCAACAAGAAATACAAGCCATTGATATGGGAGCTACACAGAATTGGGGTGTAGAGCATGGGGCGCCTACCATGATTTCCAAACCTGGACATGGCATACACATCAATCCCAAGTATCTGGCCAAGGCCATGGGACAAAATGCTCCTATGCAGGTACCTCACACTAGTTTGTGCCTTACCCCCAAATTCAAATCAAAAGCATTATAATTTATTTAACATGTTATTTAATATAGCCAGCAGAACAAAGGCCTGTACAAGCCAAACTGGCGGCTGCCAAAGGTATGAGGCTGGACTTCCTTTAAAACAACTACTCAATTTTTTAATTATAATTTAAACACATTCCATTGCACACAATGGAGTAGACAACGGAGAGCGAAATATTCGCAACTACGAGCATGACAGAGAACAGATTAGAATACGCGAGCGCGAAAGGGAAGAGCGGAGAAGAGCTGCAGAGGCCAGGGTAAGAAAAAGCACTGTCATCAATTAATGTATTAGCAAAAATGAACCTTTTTATTCAATGCAGCAGGCACGCCCTCGTGGCTATTTTGGGCCTGGTTCATCACGACGAGAGCCTGAGAGACATCATTTCGAACAGAGACACGAAGTGCAACGATCGCAGCGAGAACCGTAAGTATTATTCATACTCTTGCTTAAGCCTTTGTTGTTTTATTGAACTGTTGTTTGCCTTGCACAATACATAGACAACCCGGAACTGCACCTCAATCTGAGCTTTTAAGACAGCTTGAGCAGCTGCGTGCGCTCCAGCAGCAGCCACCGCAAGGTCAACCAAACACTTTGCAACCCCAGAGTCATCAGCAAGCACCACCTAATAGGCAGAATATTTTATCACTTTTGCAATCAACACTTGCAACAGCTCAACCACCTCCCAGTATGACACCGATGCCCGTTCCATCTTTTCCTTCGATGATGCCCCCAGCACAACCACTTCCTTCAACTGATTCTCTCATCCATCCACATATGAGCACCCCATCTCCAAGCATTGATTATGGAGCTGGAGACTTGATGAAGAGTCTTGTTGACTTGGGGTTTATTACTTCACATTTGGGGGACACTGCTTCGGGAGCACAATCAGGGCAGGCTACTAGCGGAGATCAAATGCCTTCTTTCCACAGCAATATAAACATGGCTCCCCAATCACCTCCAGTTGGTCCTATTATGGCCCCTCAGCAAGGACAGCCACCTATGGGACAGGATCAATCAAACATGTATATGGGGCAAGGTCCTCCTCATATGGCAATGGGGCATACTCCTGGCCAACCACCATATATGGGCATTCCTGGTCAGCCACCTCTCATGATGGGTATGCCCCCTATGGTAATTGGAGTGGGCGCGCCTCCACATGGGTGGTCACACGGGCAGTTCCCACCAACGATTCACGCCATGCCCTCGCACGGTGCTCCTCCGCATCAGCACCCGCAAGCGCCTCACCCAGCCCCCAAACGACGCAAGTTAGGGAAAGATGTCACTGGTGACCGCGATAAAGATCTCGGGCGAATGATCAATCGACTATACTCCGACTTTCCCTTACAATGTGCAGCGTGTGGGTTGCGGTTCAGAGATAAGGATAAAATGGGCAAACATTTGGACTGGCATTTTTCTGTGAACAAAAAGGAAAAACAAAAAACGAAGAAGGCTATATCACGACTATGGTACTTGACTTCTGAGGTATACTTCCCCTGGCCCAAAGTAATGATTTTTCTGTGCCTCTGAGAGAATTCTCTTTGCAGGAATGGATCACAGGAATGGAGGTGTCAGAAAAACCTGGTAAGAGAGAGCTTCTTCTCCTCTTTAACAAAGTTACGGGCAATAGAAGCATATAAACATTTTTGTTTGTTTGTTTGAACAACAACAACAACAGCTGCTGCATTCTTTGGAACAGCAGAGCACGAAGAGCAGAAAGCAGAGCCCGAGGTGAAAAATGTGATTGCTGATGAGTCACAGACTCATTGCCCCATTTGTCGCGAACCCTTTGACCAATTTTGGCACAGGTAATCATCATCTTTTTTTTTGCACAAGCCACCCAGCCAGATCACGTACAATAGTACTGCTAGTGTGCATCTATAGATGCAAGTGATGAAACTCAAAGGGGGCATTGTCATGGACAATCAACCTTGCTTTTCTCCTTGCGGTATCTCATCGTTTTGCTCCCTCCCACCCTTTTTTAAACAGTGATGCAGAAGAGTGGATGTACAGAGGGGCGATCAAGCTGGAAAGCGGTCAAATTTTCCATCAAAAATGCTATGCAAGTGCTACTACTACTACTACTACTACTACGCCGAGCTTGCAAAGTGTCCCCGCCCAGACACAAAGCCTAAGTCAACAAAAAGACCAAGACAATTTAAATCTAACAAATACAAATACTGGCTTAGCAACAACGGCTGCGCTGCCTTTGTTGCTTGAGAGCAACGGAAAGGGAGTTTCAATCAAACCAGAAAACGAGAATTTTGCACCACGATCCCTAACTCCAGCGCAGACTTGACATTAACTGCACCCCCTTCTCTCTCTCTCTCTCTTTTCTCTTCTCTGTTTTCAGTTATACCTTTTTCAACTTCCTTTCTTTTCTTTATGAGCTGAGCATCTCAGGGAGTCCTTTCTTCTTGAGTTCTTTGTGGTGTGTGTGTGTGTGTCTGATATAGTTCTTCTTCTTCTTCTGGTGGCTGTGCAGCCACACGGTAATGATTGTTGGTTGTTGTTGTCGCGCTGGTGTTTTGGATTCTGGACGCACACTCGGCCATACACACACACGACAAGCGGCAGCAGCCCAGCCATACACCTCTTCTCTCTCTTTCTCTCTGGCTATAACGCGACCAACTCTATCCTAACCAACATATGCTAATGTACTGTTGCACACACAAGTTGTAAACTGGTTTGTGTGGTGTGACGGAAAAAAAAAACAGAAGTGATATAATCTTAAATTGACCCAATAATGATGATTAAAATAAAATATTACAAAAAAGAAACCCTTTTCACTCCTCTTGCACAACAACAACAACAACTACTTTGCTTGCTTTTGGGATTCCAGTAAGCCCACAGCCAAAAAAAAATGAAAAAAAAACAGAATTGAAGAAATGACCCTCTTTTTTTTGTGACAAGTGGTGCTTCCCATCAATAATCAAGTGCAAGGTCTTGCATGCCTCCCAAAAGAGAGAGGCTGCACTGGCAAAGAGAACCCTATTGCAGCAATATTTATTTATTTAATTGTGGAAGTTAAACCGGAAAGGGGGGGGCACAGGTGCGTTTTGGTCGGTCGGGCCAAAAGTAATATCAAATAATAACTACGTCCGTGGTTCTGTTGCAAAACCCCCCTGTTGCCATTCACAGGCAGACAACACCACCCCTCTCGAGCATTCAAGGCCAGCTCCTCGTAGACCCCTAGTTGTTGGCCAACATTGCAGAACAACCTTGTGGGTAAGCCATTCCAGACGTGCTAATAATTTATTATATTAGGGTCAATTTTGCTCCCCCCTTCTTGTGTATTTATTAATGTTTAGTTTATTCTTGAGCAGCATTTTAGAGTCTGGTATTTTGGCAAATGGCATCTCTTGAATGGAAGAAAGTCACTGATGAACAGGTTATTCAGTTTCAACGCAAGCAACATGCTGTCAAACAATGGATAGAAAAGGTTCTTGATATAGAACTTGACTGCGAAGACCTCTACGAGCCACTCAAGAGTGGTGTCATTCTTTGCTACCTCATGCAAAAGCTTGATAAAAGAGGTATGGACGCAATACTTACGTTATTCCCCCCCCCCCACCAAAAGAGACATACATAATGAGTTAAAGGGTCCAGACATTGATTAATTTAAATGCTTTGATCCTCGTGGGTTTTGATGCGGGTGTGTGTTTACAGCGATACCCCGTATTCAAGAGGACACCAAACAGGTGTTCAAGCTCAAGGAAAACGTGGAATTTTTTGTAGCTGCTTGCAAAGACCTTGGTGTTCCTCCACACAAACTATTTAAAGTAAGTTGCTACTTCTCCCACGCTGTTACTGTTTGTGCTACCTATCCTTACCTTCCATGCTGTATCTGCTACCTTCAGGGTCCCGATTTGTGGGACGATCAGAGCATCGTCAATGTTGTAGAATGCTTGGTGGCTCTTGCAGCCATTGTACAACAGCAATACGAAGGTATTCATGCTTCTGCCGGCACAACTTCTATTTTTAAAGTGCAAACACCTAACTATTGTGTTTTGTCTCATTTGTTTGTTTAGGCGCTCCGCCTCTTGTTATGGACAATAACTGGAAGCATCCAACTCTAAACGAAAAGGACAAAATTGCTATCAAGAAGCAGTTGATCAAGGTATGCTACATAGATTCACATGTTCTAGACAATTGGTTTAATTGACCCACTTCTTTTGGCAGGTTAAAGATAAACCTGAAGGAGGCGCCAGGGTCAAAATATCAAGTAACATTGTGCTAAAGAAATTAGCACTAATGGCAGGCAATGGAGTAGATAGTATAGCAACCTTCTCACCAAATGAAAACGGTTTGGTTTGTTGTTTCAGTGCTAATTCGAGTTGTAACACCCTCTAGTAAACAAATATGTGCCTGGGTTTGTACGATTCCAATCTCTCGTGCGTGGCTATCTACAGCGCCAAAAATACAAAACTATGGGTATGCTCCTCTTGTTTTATTGGTGTCTCCTGCATGCTTGTTCGTAAATGACTGAGCTTTGCTTGCTATTTAATAAACAGTGCGCAATGCTGCTTATCGAGACCACGTTGCCCGAGAAGTTCTTGATACTGAAAAATTCTATGTCAAACATCTCAGCTTGTGTGTCAACGTAAGCCCCCTTATTTGTTGATTTGAAGTAATAAGAGCGCTGTTCCTACAAACCGGTGACATTTTAAGTATCTCAATATTTTTTGTCTGTTCAACATATATCACAGGTCTGGTTGAACCCGTTGAATGAAGCTTTGACATCGGGCTCACCAATTTTAGCAAAAGAAGACATCAGAGCTATTTTCTCTGATATACCAATAATACACAACTTCAACTCACAACTGCTGGCTTCAATAGAACAACGTGTCAACAACTGGACATCTTCTACATGCATGGGAGACATATTCTTGCAGATTGTAAGTTTTATGCCTTGTAAAATACTTACTCTATAGATTTCAATTTCAATTGACCTGTTCTCCTCGTTCAAAGATGGACTTTCTCAAAGTCTATACTGCATATGTACAAAACTTCAATACTTCGATGGCTGTTGTAGAACGCGTGCAGAAAAAGAAAGAAGTGGCCGCCTATTTCCAGGTACCTCCATTTGTCCAATGACACAACGTGAAGGTGCTCACCTTCCTCACCACCAATGCAGAAGTGCAAGGAGCATCCTGAAGGCAAATCGTTGGATCTAGCTTCATTTTTAATTATGCCTGTGCAGAGAATTCCCAGGTAAGCTTGGGCTCTAATTCCTTTAATTGATTGGGTTGGTTAACATGCTTTTTTTTAGGTACAATTTATTGTTATCTGATATTCTTAGACACACGTGGACGGACCACCCCGACTATGAAAATTTGCAAAAGACAACTAACAAGATCCAATCAATTGCTGCTTTTATCAACGATAAAAAGCGTGAAGCTGAGAATATCTCTAAAACACTAGAAATCTCTAACAGAATGATTGGCAAGGATATGGTACTGTCAACATAGGCCCCCTTTTCTGTTCTCTTCTAACAAGCTTGTTTGAATTTACAAACAAGAAAGGCCACTATTGAGACTGACATAATGTATAATTCATTTCGTAGATAAATTTAGCAGAGCCACATCGGCGATTTGTACGCGAAGGATTGTTTGGAGAGGTAGGAAATAAAGAAGAGGTGGTAGTATGCTTATTCAGCGATATCCTTGTCGTTGCAAAGCCTGAAAAGAAGCTAGTTCCTCTTGGCAAGTCCACACTACGGTTCAAGCAGTCCCACAAACTGGAGATGATCGACACATTTCAAAATGCACAGGGTAATGCCTAGATCTTTATTTCACGATTGGTAACACTGTTCAGCAAATTATTTATTTTCTCTTCTCTCTTCAAGATCCCAGTGTTTTTGATTTGGTTCAGATGGGGAAAACAAAGTCACTGTTGAAATTAATCGCCAAATCTCAGAAAGAGAGAGATGACTGGGTCAAAGATATCAAGGCATGCAAATCCGGATTAGCCCAGCAAAAGGATAACAAAGAGAAATGTAGGTTTCTTTCTTTCTTTCTTTCTTTCTTTCTTTCTTTCTTTCTTTCTTAAACCAACTCTATAGGCATGTATTTATTGACAGCATCTCTGTTTCTTGTAACAGTCTTGGAAAGAGAGCGAAGTAACACTAAACCCAAATTATCAGCAGAAGAAAAACTCTTGCGACGCAATAAAAACGATGAGGACTCAGAAGAGAAATCCCAATTGCAGAATCTTCAAGCCAAACGCGATGCTATAATAAAGCAATTGGTTGCCATTAAGGTTTGCATATCCTGTTTGATCAGTGATCAGCATGCCTTTATGCTGATAAATTGTGGTATTATATATATATATATTATAGGGTGAACCAGATTCTGATGGTGACAAGAAAAAGAAAAGAAAACAAACCAAGCAGCAGAAGAAAGATGCGCTAAGGTACACTTTTCTTTTGTTACGAGAGACTAGTACAGTACTTCTGTTCCATTCTGATGTTTGGTGTATGTTTCCAGGATTTTGGATGAACTAGAAGCAGAGCTTGGAGAGATAGAGGTTCAAATCGCCAAGCTACACGCTAAGGTATGTTCATTATATATAAATGTTAATCCCCCTAATAGCAACAGACAATTAATTCTTCACTTATGACATATCAGGAGGAAGAGAGTAAAAAGGAACTAAAACGGAAAGAACCTTTACCAGACACTGCTTTCAAAAGCTCCAGTGTGAGGTGTGTTTTCTACACCAGTTTTAAAATCACTCATTCAAAGATCATCATCTTCCATGTCACCACTTAATACCCCTCCCCCCTTCTCTTCCAGAGCCCCATTCATACCGAAGAAGCCTGCTGGTGAAAACAAGCCCCCTTCTCCACCTCAATCGAATATCCAGGCACAGGTAACTTGAACGAAATCTCCCAACTACGACCCTCCCTTTGTTGTTGTTGTAAAACAAACCAATTCGTTCGTTTTCTTGCAGGTGCAAGTACAGGCACAATCGCAGTTGCAGCCTGCTGCTCCCGCATTAGCATTGCCAAGCAGCAGCACTGAGGGTTCTTCTATTGATACTGACAGCACCTCATCTGATCTTTACGGCAGTTCTTCGCCAAAGTTACTCAATGGCCAGGGTTCAGGAATCAAATTAAAAACGCAAAAGAAAGAACAAAAAGTGGCCAAGAAAAAGGAAAGACAAGAAAGCAAGAGGAAGCTCAAGGAGGAGAAAAAGCACGAGAAGGAAGAAAAGAAGCAAGAGAAGGCCAAGAAAAAGGAAAGTGGAGACAAAAAGAAACTGAAGGCAGTGCTTTTTGGAAAAGACCGCCGAGGCTCCACAGCCGGTTCTTTCACACTAGCACAGGAAGACACCAACAACACCAACAATAATGGCAACCAAAAGGACTCATCTAAGGAGATCCCATCCAG
The DNA here is from genome assembly GCA_000826405.1 of Acanthamoeba divionensis. NCBI lineage: Eukaryota > Discosea > Longamoebia > Acanthamoebidae > Acanthamoeba > Acanthamoeba divionensis. The sequence continues at coordinate 3,303 of CDFI01106272.1, read as the reverse complement.
TCCCGTCTCAGAGAGGAGGGTTGAGCAGATGTCCCCTCCTGCATCTCCACCCCCCGAGCCAAGGCAAGCGTCCTCGGTTAACGACACCAAAGGAGGAGGAGAAGCATCAGGAGGGGGAGAGGCAGAAGAAAAGCACTGGACCTACGAAGAGTTAAAGAAGCACCCATGGAAACTCGACCGAACGAAACTTGAGGTATGCTTCTCTCTTGATGATGATAGTGAAGAAAAACGAAATGGATCGCTCACGATATATATAACTTTGTGGCCTCTTCTCTTTCTGCTTTCTGCTTTCTCTCTCTCTCTCTCTCTCTCTCTCTCTGTTCTGTTCTGCAGTCGTATCTCTCGCCTGAGGACTTTGAAACAGTGTTTGGAATGACGAAGACGGCCTTCTGCGAACTGCCGGTCTGGAAGCAAAGAAAGAAAAAGGAAGAAAAGAACCTTCTCTGATTGTATTTTGATTGTTGGTTCTTGCAGGCCCGAGTCTCCCCAAGAGTATCACTTCTTTCTTTCTTTCTTTCTTTCTCGTGTTCTATGTTCTAACTCACCTCTCTCTCTCACACACAAAGGAGAGTTGACTTTATTTATTCAGTTTTTTTGGTTGTATCTCTCTTCTTCCTCTTCTCGTTCTTCCACTTAAAATAAGAAATGGATTGAATGAATCACAACACGACGGTCTGTGTATCCGTTGGTGAGTTAACACGAAAGATGGGAGGCCTCCCAAAAGATATAAGACATGGTTGGTTAGGCTTTGGGAACAGAGCTCAGCAGCATGATGGTGCATGAGCATGACCTTGCCTCTGTTCTTTTCTTCTTTGAAACGCCGTTGTGCCCCCCCCCCCAAGGACGCACTACCTTTTTTGCAACGGCAAGCCTTCTGCGTTAGTAAATCCAACAAACGTCCCATCTTGTCTTTGAAGAATGGGATTGCCTTGGAGCTTTAAGATGCCTTCTGTGACCACAATTCGGCAATTGCTGGGATTTTTCATCTGCGGTCTCTTCAACAAGTAATAGATTGCCTCTTCAAACGTGATCATTCCAATTAGGCTCCAGTTTATAAACTGTGTGCTAATTGTTGTTGTGGGGTCAAGCTTTGGTTATGTAATCTTTTTATCAGCTGCGGAGGACATCATCGAGGGGTCCTCAGGCGCAGTACTCCTAGCTGACATTTTACCCACCCTCGTCACCAAGCTCACTGCCCCCTTTTTCATGCATCTCATACCATATAGGTAAATAACGAGAGAGAGAGAGAGAG
>CDFI01106264.1:3235-17001 GCA_000826405.1 Acanthamoeba divionensis | reverse complement strand
TAATCTTTACAAAAACAGGGATGTTGACCAGTCTATCCTTGGCTGGACAGAGTCCATCACCACGGACAAGAACATCATTGTTGAGGACATCTGGGGCTCTCTTGCCCACGTAAGCATGCTTGGTGCCCAGCGCATCATCCCAGCCAAGAATGCCGCAGCCATTTTGGACACATTGCTTAAGCTCCAGAACGAATTCTACGAAAACAAGTGGACCTGGATCCCATCACAGGAGGATATTCACATGAACGTAGAGAAGAAGGTCATTGACGCTCTTGGTATGGATGTCGGTGGACGCATGCACACTTGCCGTTCCAGAAATGACCAGGTAAGTCAGAACCCTTGTAAAAGGAGACAATGGCTAGCTAATCATGTTCGATATGCCTTTTGCTATTCAGGTTGTTTTGGACAGCAAGCTGTATACCCGTAAGAGAATCCTTGAGCTGAGAGGACGTGTGGTGAAAGCCATTGAAGCCTTTTTGGAGAAGGCAAGCAAGCACACCGAGGACGTTATGGTCTCATATACACACGTACAGCATGCTCAGCCAGTCTCCATTGCCTACTGGCTGTCCCATTACGCTGGAGTACTGCTCAGGGACCTCAACAGGCTCAAGGCGGCGTATGATGTCACTGATGAGAATCCTCTCGGAAGTGGCGCCATCGCTGGCACATCTTTCCCCATCGATCGCACAACCACAAGCGATCTATTGGGCTTCCAGAAGATCCACCTCCATGGCATGGATGCTACTTCTTCCAGGTCAGCCCAGCCTCCAAAACAAAATCCGCATTAAATTAATTATATTGCAAGTTTTAGTCTCACGCTTTTGTTTTAACAACAGGGACTTCATGTTGGAGACTTTGGCTGCCAACGCTAGTGTCAGCGTGACCCTTAGCAGATTGGCCGAAGAGTTCATCTATTGGTCATCCTGGGAGTTCAGAAGTCTCACACTGGATGACGGCTTCGCCATGGGCAGCAGCATGATGCCTCAGAAGAAGAACCCCGGTGCCTTGGAATTACTTCGTGGCCGTGCAGGACGCCTCACAGGCATGCTCTCTGCTGGAATGACCATGATGAAGGGCTTGCCAAGTGGCTACAACAGAGATTTCCATGAGGACAAGGAGATCTTGATTCACTCTTGCGATCTGATCAACAGGGCCATCGAAGTGATCCCACCACTTGTTGAGTCTACCACGATTAACACCAAGAGGATGGAGGAATTGGCCTACGCCAACTTTGCCAACGCCACCGAACTGGCCAACTACTTGGTCGCCAAACATAACGTACCATTCCGCAGGGCTCACGATATTGTTGGCTCCCTTGTCGGCAAGTTGTACCGCCGCGGAGAGAACTTCTCCAACACCCAGCTGTGCTTCGAGCATCTGAAGGAGGAGGGCGTCAATGCCCCAGACTCTGAGGTCTTGAACGTCTTGAACCCCAAGGCTGTCATGATGTCTTACACTTCCCTTGGTGGCACCTCTGCTCAATCTGTGAACCACATCCTGAAGGAGTACCGCCAGCAGCTCGATAGCCACAAATCAGTCCTTGTGCGTATCCCCTAACCCTATTGCAGCTGCAGAACCATCAACAGGCGTTTAACTTTTTTTTTTCCCTAATGAAAATAGGACAAGGATAATGCCAGAGTTTCTGATGCGCTCAAGTCCGCCAGGTCTATCGCCAGCGAGGCCAAGAGCACCGTCAACGACGTCGATGACCTCGTGCGCCTGATTAACAAGTACCGCCTGCGTGTTGTCCAGTAAAAAAAACAAAAGACTCTTAGCTGTTGGGCACCTTCTCTTAAAACAACAAACAGAGATTAATTCGTAAATGTGTGTCTGTCTGTGTGTGTCTGTCTGTCTGTGCGAGGTGCACTGCTCATTATGCAAAAAAGAGTGAGTGTGCTGCTCTAATATTTAATTTATTATTGTTATTGCTGAATAAAAAATATTGTAAAGAATGACAATGTCTTCAATTTCATTTCTTAGAATTTATTTGTTTCAAAGAAACCAAGAAGGTACTGCTGTTGTGTGTCATTCTTATTGAGACTGCTTCTGTTTGGTGGTGGTGGTGGGCTGCTTTGGTTTGCCTGCAGCCTGCATCTGCTTGCTGCTCTGTTGTTTTGTGGCGGCTTGATTCTGGGGCTGCTTAGGCTTCTGCTCTGCCTTTCTTTTGACCTGAAAATGGAACCAAAGTGAGAACCCCAATGTGAAACGTGTGTTAAATAGTGATGACAAACAATGACAAACAACAGCACATAAAAACAAAGTAACCAGACACGGGTAACAGTACCGAGGAAACAAGAGCAGCTATGGAGGGATCCTTGAACGACTGAGAACTTTCAACCTTGACATCGTTGTTCTTAGCCTGAGGATTAGCTTGAAGGCGTGCCCTCTCTTGTTGAATTTTTTGCACGGTAGGGGTAACTTTCTTTAAGCGCGTGGGATCTAAGGCAAAGTCAGAAGAGTATAACAGCTCTTGGAACCGCTTGTCCGACAGATCTGCTTCAACCTTGATCTACTCCGCCGAAGAGAAAAAAAGAGTATGAAAAGTAAGCATTTGCCACCACAGTTGAGCATCTCTCTCTCACACACACTCACCCACCCACCACACACAGTACCTCTTTTCCCTTCTTGGATTTTTTCTTTGGCTTCTTAGCTTTAGTAGACTCTTCTTCGTCCTTCTTGTTTTTAGGCTTGGCACCAAGAGTCTCATCCATCATAAGCAGCTCCAACTCAGCAGCTTCCTTGCTAGAACCTGTATCCGTTTTCTTTTTATCCTTCTTGGCGCTCTTCTTTCTCTTCTTTCTCTTATTCATTTCTTCTTCCTCTGAATCTTCAAGCATTGGTTCCTCCAGTTCGCTGTGTTCATCCTCTTCGTCCTCTTGTTTTTGTTTTTTCTTGTCTAATCTTTCTTGTTTGCGCTTGCGCTTGTTGAGGGCCACAGGATCGTCTTTTGCCTAAACAGAATGGAATGTTAGAACTTCACGGAACTGTTGCATTTGAGCAATTTATACATTTGGTTGCAAAGATGTAAATATTAAATGACACTTACTTGGAGAAGGGATTCCACTTTCTGAGAGAGGCCTGGCACAAAGGTGATCTCCATGTCCATATTAGAACCTTCGTCGCTCTTGTTTTCATCAACCTCACGAAGCAAGGCCGCAAATCTTGAAGCAAAATATTATAAAAATGAATTATATAAAACGTTTGTGTAAATATACAGCCATTGATATAACAGATACATCATTGAGGATGAATTGAGTGGGAAGGTATGCAGGATACCTACCTTTGTCTTTTCTTTGGGTCAATTTTCGGCTTCTCTTGTGGTTTGTCTTCTTCTGCACCTGAATCCGAGTCAGATTCTTCCGATTCAGAAGCAAGGTAATCCTTGAAGTCAGCTAGCCGCAGTTCGTCTGCAGATACTCTCGCCCTGCGACAAGCAAATAAGCTCAATTCCTTCTTAAAAATAAACTACCTAGGTATGTTGCAATGTACCGCTTGACAAGCTGCATGCGATGTGGGTCATCGGCATCCCAAGTGAGGTCTACTCGCGTGTGTTGCAGGACCTTACTGTAAGCATCTGGCGCCTTATATGAAGAAGGCACCTCACGTGCTACTTCTCTGAAACAGGGGAAAAAAAAAGAATAGAGGCGGATAAATAGATAGAATACACAGCTTATAGAGAGAAGAGATATACCTAGGAGGCAGATCAAAGATGGTATCGTCTGGTACAAAGCTCATGTCGATGATGTTTCCCGTCCTCTCAAGTTCCATGCCGTCACAACTGCGGTATAGATCACCTGCCGTCTGAACGCTATCGCACTCCACAACTGCATAAAAGTAGCTTGTGGGGTGTCAATCAATTACTTCGTATTGTCAATGAACAATAAAGAGAATAGAAGGGTATAAACGAGAGCTTACTTCAGCTTGTCTAGTTCGTATTCGCGCAGTTTCTGAGTATTGATCTCTGATCCTTCATTAGATTCTTCATCCCAGACAGCAGTGGGTCCATGCTGGTACTCCTATATCGATCACACGAGGGGGAGAGAGATTAGTGAATTGAAAGAAAACAGGCCCATGTGAAAATACAAACCTTTTCTTCCTTTTGTTTGCCGTATTTAGAGGGGTATATAGTCACAGAATTAATGGCACCTGTCGAGGGCACAAACGACTGCAAGAGAACCAACAAGTCTACCTGTTCATTCAATGTCCGTTCGTGCATATTCCCAAAATGAAAATATGAGAGTGAGCACTGGAATAATTATGAAGTGTGATGTGAGCGAGTGTAAACGTACAGCACGTATGTTTTCCCAATCACATTTGCAAATAGCAATGCGCCTTGTTTCTTGGATATCCTCCCCCTTTTCATTCCCCAGACTTGTCAGCAAAACAACCCCCTGCAATTGATATTGCACCATTAAGATATGCTTACCTCAATGTATGCTTGCACTCCCTGTTTCTGCTCTGCTTCTTCTTCTTCTTCTTCTTGCTTCTGCTTTCTTTTTGACTTGATCTTCCTTTGGTCCTTAGTTTCGTTGGCTTGTTCTTCAATGTCTTCGACAGTGCTTTGTTCCAAGCTCGCTTCATCACCGTCTTCTTTCTGTTGTTCTCCCTTCTTTAAATCGCTAGTGGTGGTTGATTCCTCTTTCTCATCGAGATGGTAAAACCGTTCAAGGTTTTCCTTAGTGCTTTGCTCAACCTTACGACCAAAGGGATCCAGCCCAACTAAACAACAACATCTTTAGTCAGCCAAAGGAGAATTGCAAAGGCTATATGGGGGGGGATGAAGAAGAGAAATTTATGGAGATTGTGGCAACAAACAACGGAGAAGAAGCAGAACATGAAGAAAACAAATTTTCAACAAAGAAGAGATGAAGGTGGCATACATGTGGTTGTAAAGTCCGGAGAGGAAAACATTTGGGCAAAACGTGAGTCTATTTGGACCTTGCTCTTGGATTTTATAACATTCTGCCAGCGCGGGTCGCTAGGAGCAAAATTAAATCTTGTATCCTTGCTCTTGCCATCACTGCTTGGCTTCTTCCTTTTGCCTTTAGATTTATTATCTGCCATGTTTATATGTAGCAATTCAATCAATCAATCAATCTTTTCTCCTTTGGGGAATGATGAAGAACTGAGGAAGGAAAGAAGACAAGGAAAAAAGAGACTTGCCTGCAGGACTTGTCAGGATTTTTCTAGAAATGTGTGTTAAGGTGCAGAATTCTGCAGCGTGGTGCCGAAAATTAACATTTCCCTCAAATGTTGAAGATATTGCCCGTGGTAAAAATCGTTTGTTATATGTTCAGTCTTCTCCTAGGACCTGGGCAAGCATGAGTCATACACTTTGGGCTCATGTATACAACAACCTCTTCTCGTACTAAGAGAGAGGATGGATAGAAAATCAGAGGAGGGCGGCATGTCACAAACAGATGGACCACTCATGTTGGGATTCTTCAGAGCTCTCTCTCTCTCTCTCTCTCTCTCTCTCTCTCTCTCTCACAGTATTCCACACATTGCATGGGTATTGGGAAATGAGGGCTATGTGGCAGGCAGTCGCTTTGCTTGAGCAGCAAGAGAAGGGCAAAAAAGATGAAAGAGTGAAGAAGAAGAAAAGTGTTTTTTGTCCTCAAGGATAAGGCATTTACATACTAGAGAAGGAGGAGCAGGAGACAAAGAGAGCGGCCTTGTGACCGACGCCACCTCCAGTAAAGTCAACAGGGGCATTAGGGAGTGGTCCAGATCTCCGAAGGAACAGTGCGCCAGTGCTTCATCTCACCTTTGTTGTTATTGCCATTGCTCAGGTTCAGCATTTTGAAATGTAAAAAAATGAAAATGAAAAAGCAGGAGCGGGACTCACAAGGGGTTCTGGTAAGCTTCAATTCTGAAATGTCCTCAAGACCACCAACACGCACAGGACCTTGAGCGGCGCCTTCCTTCTCAATTTCCTTCATCACGTCGGGTTTCCTTGGCATGGGAGGGGTGCGCTTGCCGGCTGCATGCCTCCAGTAATAAATTGTAGAGAGGTCTTTGAAGGCCTTAACGGGCACAGTCTCGGGTGTGTACTCGTATCTGAAAGAAGAAAAGGGGGCAACAACTGTTTCAGCATGTTTGCTGCACTGAACAAGGGCGGGGCGGGGGGGGGAGAGATTATTATTACTGCGAAGGGCGAGGAACTGGTCGAAATTCATGAGGAAGATGGACATATCCAGGGGCACCAGGCATTGGGTGCAGCGAGAAGCGCTTAAATCTCCCCGCAACGCTCTCTTTTATCGTCTGCCACACACCTCCTTTGGACATTGCTAGCTTGTTCGTTTTGAATAATTAATCAGCAACACCAAGTGCTTGCCCAACCCTAACTAACTAACAGCCTAACCCTCGTTTCTAAAAAGTGCATCGCCGGGTCTTGAAAAATCTAGATCAGGCGTAGAATTTCTACATAACACCTACATATCACCAGAGATGTTCATTCATTGTTTTTGATGGAAGAAGGAAGAGAGGGAGAGAGAAAAGATGAGTGAACCAACACAACAAAAATAGCCTCATTGAATGATTCAGTTCCTTTTTGCTTTTCTTTTTCTTTGTTTTTCTTTTTCTTTTCTTTCTTTTTGTGTTTATTGATGCTTTGTTTAAAAGAAGAAAACAACATCATGTAAAAAAAAAGAAAGAAGAAAGAAGAAGGCGGCTTGCTGAACAACTAATTAAAAGAAAGGAAAGGAAAGATTTTTAAAAAAAGGGGGAGGAGGATAACCCAAACGGTCCAAACAAAAAGACCAGTGTGAGGGTGGCACACGAAGGTGTACGCTCGAGTGTGTCGTTTTCTCTGTCTTGTGTGTCGGAGGGGGGAGGGGCTGAAGCAGGAGCCGAACTGTTTGCCCCTTCTTCTTCTTCTTCTTGTTCATTAATAGGAGAGAGGCCCAAGTGTGCAAGAAGATGGAGAGATGAAGAAGGAGAAGAAGAAGAGAGAGAGAGATTGGACTAAAGGGCTTGGGTTTACATATATGGGTGGTAGTATTGACCCCTGCCGCGACCACGGAAGCCAAAGCCGCGACCACGGAATCCGCGAGCTCTGCCACGCCAGCCTCCCCTATTGTACCCTGGAATGTTCGTCCGCTTTGGATTCACCTGTTGTACCACACACAGCATGTGATCAGCAAACACAATCAATGGCTTCAAACTGAAAGTTCTGACATTTTGCTGCTCTCTCTCTCTCTCTCTCTCTCTTTCTCTCTCTCTCTCTCTCACACACACACACACATTAAAAGGGAATGATACAAAGGGAATTTTTACTTTAATCTGCCTGTTGTGGAACACAGTCTCATTAAGCAATATGGCGTTAGAAATGGCCTCCTCTTCTGCAAACTCGATATAAGCATATCTGTTCCCCCCATTTTATTGTTCATTAGAAAAACGACAAAAAAGTAGTGGTGTGATTAATACTCTGCAAGGGGAAGGGAAAAAAGACGCACCCTTTGGGATGCCCAGTGAATTTATCACATAGGATAGTCACTCTATTGATGGTGCCACATGACTGAAAGTGAGCTTGTAATTCTTCTGGTGTTGCGGAATAATCCACCTGTCATCATATAAAGATATATCGATAAAGGCCATGTGATGTTAACAACAAAATACAAGCCTGGTAGAACCAAGAAAAAAAAAATACGAAAAGTAAGGGAACAGTATGATGTGTACGTTTCCAATATAAATGGAGCGCGAGTCAAGGTCCCTTGAGTTGGCGCTAGCGCTGGCCCCGGCTGGGGCAGTACCCATGTGGGCTTCGACTTCCTTTTGGATCTCCTCCAATCGTTCTGCTTCTGCTTGCATTTGCTCTACCTGACGCTTTAGATCCACGAGTTCCTGCGAAAGATCAATTAAAGTGTGGAGTGAGATTTAGGAGTATGTTGAGACAACATGCCAGGGAGGTCTGGCGCGAAGAGGCACACAAATTCAAATGTCAAGGGAAGAAAGGATGAGAACAGAGAATAGAGAATAGAAAATGGAGGGCTACTGAAATGCAAGCATTAATTTTATAAATTATAATTATTTCTACCTGGTCTTCTTCCACGTCGCCCTGCAGCTCTGAAGACTCATCCAGCTTGCCTTCAGCGTCGTGCTCAGCGCCGAGCTTCAGTTCTTCGTCATCCTCAAGCACAATATCTTCCTCTGGCTGGGCCATTATAATTTTCTTTTTTCTTCAAAAAAATGAACAAATGTAAAGCGAGAATGTGGGGCGCCCTTTAGCTGGCAGGTCAAGACCACCACTCCGCTCCCCCCCCCCACGAAGTTGTTTTTTTATTTTTTTTATTTGTTTCTTGATCAGCGGCATGAGTTTTTGAATTCCGGACAATTTTGGGGTTTTAGTGATGTTCGTCACAGTTGTGACCCGCTGGCTTTTGCGTTGCGTCCAGACCGAGCTGCTTCATCTTCAGAGCTGCCTCGAACTGCAAAAAAGAAGAAGAAGAAGAAGTGAGCAGTGTGCGTTCAGAACATACTGCAACCACCAAGGTTGATGATGAAGGAAGGAAGTTGAAAGAATTGTAGGGAAAAGGAAATTCCAAGGAAGATCAAGTTATTACCAGGTAGTCGTAGCATTCTGCTTGTGTTTTAGCATGTTCCCAGGTATCACTGCAATGGATTAAATAACAGCGTTATCACTTTGGATAAATTATGTCCGCATAGTGCTTTTGAGTGCAGAACGGTTCTTACCCCCATACATAAACTCCATGCCTTCTGACAAGAACAGCAGTGGCATTAGGGTACTGTGCCATAGCCTTCGCCATGCTGTCTTTCAGGTCTGCTTCGTGTGCAGTATTTTCAATGATAGGAATAACAAGCTCGTCATGATAGCCTAGACCCTTGATCCCCTTGATCATTTCCATATGGGTGATCCTGAATTCCTTGTCATACAACAAAGTCACAAGCATTGCATTCATTGAATGACTAGAAGAGTTGAGAAATCAATTAGAATAACTGATTATCCCCCCCACACACACACACAAAGAACCCAAACTTGAAGGTACGTACGTGTGGATAACAGCACCAGCTCCCTTCTTGTAGGCATTAAAGAAGAGGGGAGTGCAAGCGCTGGGGCGAAGGAAATGCTTGGTTGGCTTGGTGAGGCACTCTTCACAGTCGTTGTAAATGAACATGTCCTCAGAAGTGACCCTCTCCTTTTGCACTCCAGAGGGAGCGATATAAATTTTTTCTCTGCATAGAAAATGCAAGTTGAGAAAGAGAACTCTGCTTCATTTACAAAAAGATGGTTGAAGGATAGAAACCCATATTTAATGCTGAGACCACCCCCCGTGCCAGTCACCCATCCAAGGCCATAGAACAGCCGCAAAATTTCGGGGATCAAGTTGCAAGGATGTTCGGGGTCAGCGAGGACGTTGTTGTTTGCTTCTGCGCTCTTCTCCATTGAAGTGGGCCTTAAGAAAAGGAGGGGGTGATCTGACTCAATTCGATGATGTGATGAAGCAAATGGATCTTTCAGAAGGAACAGAAAAAGAAAATTATTAATTTTTCAAATAATTAAAGATGGCGAATGATGTCATCATTTCCGTTACAAGCGTCAGTAGCCGTTACAGCATGTCCGCAGAAAACACGGCAAGTTGGCGGTTGGGCTTTCGGGATGGGGGGGAGAGGAGGTGGGGAAAGGGAGGGAAAGGGGAAAGGGGAACAGGGAAGAGGACAGTTGGAAGGGGGGAGACAGAGGGAGAGGCTTTCCCATTGCTCCCCCATTCCACAGACGCTCTCTGTGTGTGTGTGTGTGCTGCATAACGACTGGTTGCGCGACACCGCCCTCTCCTGTCTCGCGCGCTCCTGCTCTTCCTGCGTTTCTCCTCTTCCGCGTTGGACCGTTTGGCGTCAAGGCAAACACTGTGATCGGGCCAGGCCTTCTCCCCACGACCAACCAACACACACCCGAACGAACGAAGCCCATACTGTCTGCGGCCAATGCAGAAGGGGGGACCGCCGTCTTTGGTACATATCAAAGAGAATCTCAACAACTACGCCATGGGTGAGGCGATACGCCCTCACTCTACTAATTACGCCGCATCAAACCCATTGAAGGCTCCATCCAACGGGGGAACCAGCCTAAATGAACGTCACGTCAAGAACGCTTCTGCGTTAGGGCATTCCCACGCGAACTACGCCAACAACAGTCATCTACCAGCACTACACTCCATTCACAATCAGTATGGGTAAGATTCGGTCGTATAATTCCCTTGTCAACGAATGGCCTCAACATTAAAGGGCCCTTTCGGAGACATTAGGCCAGAGAACTGCGTTTATGTTATTGCTAACCCTTCTTCTTCTCGTGTGAACCAACAGTCAACCATTTGTCGCGACAAACGCAACATCTACATTAATGTCGGGAACCAACGGCTCCACTCCTCAAACTTCGACTTTGGCCAGCCATTCTAATGGACACCTACTTGCTCATCAAGAAAAAGCCCAACTTAGCCTTAATGGCCATGCATCGCTCGAAAGCAAGAATGGGGTCTCATTTTCGACTACTGAAATTGTTGCTTCGGAAGAAAGCGCAGATCAAAGCAGTGGCCGTGGACATAAGAAAGCGCAACAAGTACGACGTTCAAAAGGCCGCTGGACCAAACAGGAGGTAATCAAAAAATTCTTGCACATTAACGGCCCCCCCTCAATACAACAGTCTTCTTTCGTTTCAGCAAGCCTCATCGTATTCCCGCGAAATTTCATTTTTTCCTGGATTTCGCTGCGAATTTTTTTAACCACCAGTCCCTGACGCCGGGGCGACCAAAAATACGTCGACACTTTTTTTTAAAATTAATTCATCGCCAACCCCAAACTGCAAATGAATTCAACATCTCGATCACTTGTTTGTTGGGAATTCATGAACACTCAAGATGACATGAAAAGATTCACTTTGATTCCATTGATGGGCGTCCAATTAATTTCCAATTCAAATTACATTGTTTAACAGGATAATACATTGAGGGAAGCTGTTCAACTCCATGGCGCTAAAAGTTGGAAACAAATTGCTGAATGTGTGCCTGGTCGCACAGATGTGCAATGTTTGCATCGCTGGCAAAAAGTTCTTAACCCTGAGCTGGTTAAGGGACCTTGGACAAAAGAGGTTTTATATTTCTTTCCTTTCTGGTTCTCCAGATTTAACTCACTGATCTGATCTGTGCAATATTAAACATTTTCTAGGAGGACGCATTAGTGGTAAAGTTGGTCAAGCAATATGGGGCGAAACGTTGGTCGCTTATAGCGTCGCATTTGAAGGGTCGCATAGGCAAACAGTGCAGAGAGCGCTGGCACAACCATCTCAATCCCGAAATTCGCAAGGATGCGTGGACGGAAGAGGAAGACCGTGTTATAATTGAAAAACACAAAGATCTTGGGAATCGCTGGGCGGAGATTGCCAAATACTTGCCTGGTCGTACGGATAACGCGATTAAAAATCACTGGAACTCAACAATGCGCCGAAAACTAGCAAAACAGCAGCAACAAGCAGATGGCATCTCCAACGGTACAGGTAGCACGCGCACAAACACCAAAGGTAATGATAGTAAGCGGACCTCCGACCCAGAAAAGTATGAAGACCCGCCAAAGAGTAAAATTAAAAGAGGTCTCTCTTCGCCAGAAGACACTGCTGCTTCTTCCTCTTCTCAGACTTCTGCTCCAGCTTCTCAGCAACAAAAAGCAGCACCTTATCGTCCTATACAACCCATTCCCACTCAGACCACTACAATTCCAAATACAGTAGTAGATTCCAATGCTCAGCAATCAGCGCACAACACCTCTCAAAGAGGCTTATCTCTGACTCTCTGGCCAAAGGGAGCACCTGGGCAGCATCTTGGGACGCTTATTCCGAAAACTTCCAGTTCTTCGCCCATACATTCTCAATCACAACAGCAACTTCCACAACCTCATGTGGAGCAGGCACCAAATCCACAACTTCTGTCTCCTAGAAGAGACGATCCTTTTGGAAACGAATCTGTAAATTCAAGATCTTCAACGCCCCTGCGCCAGCAACAATCACAGCAACGGTCACATCATCTTTATCAAGAACAGCATATCCATCAAAAACATGAACAAGATCAAGGAGCGCAAACTCCATCTATTGTATTACCTTCTGTCACGCTTTCACCCAGTTCTTTATTCGATCCTTCATCGGCATACATGCAAGGTTTCCAAAAAGGTATTTATATAACCTTCTCCATTTGCACTAGTTAATATAATAATCCAACGAATAATAGATTAGTGAAATTTCCCATAGCCCTCTTCTGTTTCGATATCTGCTAATTATCAACAACAAAATCGCAAGGTTATTACTATGATAAATTGGACTTGGACGACTTTGAACTTCCAGATCTTGAAATACTATTGCCAGACATAAATCAATTGCCCCAATTTATCCAAAACACTGGCACTCCAATGCGCCTGGGACGATCTCCGATGCCGAAGTCACCTTATCTCAAGTCGCCGTGTATCAAGCGCGCTTGTACTGACTTTCAGACTCCGCCTAGCATCTTGCGCCGCACTAAGCGCATCAGACCATCGCCCAATTCGAATGGACAGATGACCCCATCTTCATCTGCCTCTCCGACAGCGAGCCATTCACCTGGAACTTTGTTCGACTTTCTTTTACCTTCACCCATCAGACCTAGTCGGGATCTTAGTGGTGCCCTTTCTGCGACTCCACAATTTTTTAGTAGCCCTGCTTGTTCCCCTCTTCCTGCGAGCTCGTCTTGTGCTCTCACTGCCTCATCGCCAATGACACCGAACACCTCTCTCATTCGTTCTAAAGACGAGGTAAGTTAGACAGTTTTATTGCACGTGTCACTGCAGAGAAAACGTGCTTATCCTTGGCAATATTGCAGGGTGGCGAAGATTCTGAAAATTCTTGGCAAGGAGAAGACGTCGTAGGATCTGGTGTGGGCCATGCAAAGGTTGTTCTGCGGCCTGGCCACTCTTTTGAGCTATGTCAGCCCACTCTTAGCCAGCAGCTTAAGACGCTGAACTCTCGCATCAACAACCCGGCTCCCTATTCGTCAAGCCAGACTTCTGTCGAGGCGTGGAAGAAACGCGATCCCTTGGCTGAAGATACCATGGGCGATTCTTCACAGTCTGGAGATGAAGAGGACAGTGGATGGAAGGCCCTCAGGTAATTAACTAGCAACCTACAAAAGCCAAATATACCACCAAACGTTGTGTTTTGTGTTAACACTCTGTCGTGTTTGAAGGCTTTTCCGCAACGATGATAAGGACACCCTGTACTCCCAAGCTCAAGACCTCTTGCGAAGAGCGGAGAAACCTTACAACACCATTTCACTCACCATACCAGCATGCCCTCTATCGCGCGCAACTCCATCTGGACCTTGAGCCGTTACAGTACCCCAATGCACACTGTATTTCTCTTATTCCATTCTTTTGGTCCAGTAACTCGACGACGACGACAACAAAGCGGGGGATTATATTGTTTGCTTATCGTGATATCAAGAGCCACGGTCTTTGCTCTCTTTTCTCTCTCTCGCTCTCTCTCTCTTCTGTGTGGCAAAGAATTTTGGAACCTTTTTTTTCAGCAGCGCATATCGCCTGCACCCACAACCCAGTCCCCACTTGCGAAAGAGAGAATTGATGGACTGACTACGCTACACGACGAGGACACCTGACACATTACATGATCAGCACAGACCAGAAGGGAATTGGCCTACTAAACAAAAGACCCCTTCCCTTCGCACCTAAGCCGAAAACCTCAAAAAAAAGAAAAGAAAAGAAAAGAAACAAAA
>CDFI01106262.1:20925-33522 GCA_000826405.1 Acanthamoeba divionensis | reverse complement strand
GAGAGAGAGAGAGAGAGAGCAGAGAGAGAGAGAGAGAGCAGAGAGAGCAGAGAGAGCAGAGAGCAGAGAGAAGGACGCTTTAGGCTGCTGGACAACATATTCAAGAATAATCTTTTCCCGTTGTGCTTACAAGTCTACAACGAGTTCATAAGGAACGGACAAAGCCAGAAGTGGTGTAAGGAACATTACATCAACTTTCGGGTCATGCAGAGAGCTGTCGAAGTGAGAAACCAGCTACGGGCCTACCTTCGCCGGTATAAGGCAAGTTGCGCTGTTCTCGATATATCTTTGTTGATCAGCCAAATGCTTCCTCTGTCCCTATCTCCCCTGTAAAAAGAAGATTACAACGAAATGTTAAGTTACTGACTGGTGTTCCAGGTGCCGCTGGTGTCGATTCTATCAAACAAAGATGCTGAGGATCCCACTGTGCCCATTCGAAAGGCCTTAGTGAGTGGTTTCTTTGCTAACGCTGCCTATCTCGCTCCAGATGGGTCCTACAAAACAGTCAAAACCAACGTGGTAAGCTGCTTGCCTTGGAACAACAAATCCTTAATTTAATTTATCTTTTATATATAAGTAACTGGTTCTTCTTCTTCTTCTTATCATCTGTTTTCAATATACAGAATCTGCACATCCATCCTTCATCTGTGATGTTCTCTTCGGCGCCAGAGTGGATCATCTACCACGAGGTCGTCCTAACGACAAAGAACTTTGTGCGCGATGTCACTCCAATACAACCTATCGTATGTCTTTGATTACCTCATCGTTCCTTCCTTTTTGCTTCTTGTTGTTATCTCTATCTCTTTCTCTGACACAAGCACCACACTCATTTCTGTCTGTCTTACTGTAGTGGCTGGCAGAGCTGGCCTCCCATTACTACGAGTGGAAAGGGAAACCCATCGCGCCTGCCACCACTCCCAAGTAGCAAAGATGTGAGGCCTGAATGAATGAATGGAGATCTATCCAGGAGCAGGAGAGAAGAAGAAGAAGAAGAAGAGGGTGGGTGTTGACATTTTGATTGAATCAAAAGAGGTGTTGATCACAAGGCATGTGTGTGTGCTTAAATATAATAAATAATACAATTTGCTCTTGGGACAAAAAATCATACAAGTGTGTGTTTGTGTAAAAACATTTCACAGTGAGCAATCGTTAATGCATGCATGCATGCATCAATCAATCCTTCTGCTTTCCTCTCCCTAGAGAGGTGTTGTTTCTTTCGCCCAGTGGGTTTCTCAAGATGCCAGAGGCAAGTGGTGGTTCTTCTCCTTTGTCATCCTCGTCTTCGTCTTCTTCACTTCCAAAAATGTGTTCGTTGTCTGGAAAAATGATGGTCGGGTGGTCCTTCAAGTAGGCACCTTCTGTTTGGCTTTCGATCTCTTGTTGGGCTTGCTCTATGAGCTCATTCTCTGCATCTATGGTGAATGGATAGAGCACTTCTATCCATGACCTCATATCTTCATAATTGTTGGCTACCTGTTGGCCAAAAGAGATGAAAGAGTTACGATGTGTTGTTGATGATTATACCATGCTCCCTCTTTTCTCTCTTTCTCTGCCCTGCTGCCCTCTCTCACACACGTACCAATTTGTATAGTCTTTTGTTTGCTTCAAGCTCAAACTCGCAACCCTTCTGTACTGGGTTGCTGGTCAAGTCGACCTGTATGGTTTAAAAAAATGATCGAAATGGGTTAAGTATGTACGTCGGCCGCTGAGTTTTGAGGAGAAATAGGGATTAACACTCTTGATTACCCTCAAGAATAGATCACATAGGAAGATGCTCCCTATGTGTGAAGCACTATAAGGCTTCTCAAAGAACCAAAGGTGGTGCTGTCGGAGACAAAACCACCGCAGCTTGTAAGTGTTGGAATTGGCCTCGTGTATGCCCAGGTAACCACCCTTGTGTGACTCATAGCTCTCACGTGACTAAAAGAGAAGAAACAAGGGGATTATAAGGACTGCTGGTTTTCTTTTTGCGGTGGTTGGCTGTAACAAATACTTACTTCAAATCTATAAAAATAATAATCATCAAGAAAGGGCTGTTTGTTTGTAACATGATTGATAGCACCGTAATTGAGCAGAAACTGCCCCAGCGCTACTGCCTCCTGTCGTGTTTGGGTGAATAAGTCTTCTGTCATCCAGCTCACTGCCTCTGATCCTGTTTTAAACAAGAATTTAATTCATACAAAAAGCGCATAGTGCAAAATTGCTTGCCTCCATAGAATCAGTTAAGGTACGTGGTTGAAGTTACCAACGAAGCAGTTGGGATAGGTCTTGAAGCGATAATAACGATCCTTCACACTGATTCCAGTGGTTGGGTCACGCATCTTGCCAAGCACGTCCTCTATCTTATATGAAAGAAAATAGTCATTCAGTGTGCGAGAGCAGAGATCAGAGAGAATGGTGCACTCTACGTACAATGTTATTATTTAGGGAGGTAGGCAAATTATTTTCCTGAAGGAAAAGAAGATGAGACAGAGAAAAGAGTCTGGCAAGAATATTATTATATTACCAATTCCGCTCTTACACACTGTTCTCTCTCTCTCTCTCTCTCTCTCTCTCGACATTTCTCTTTCTCACGATTGCATACCAGGGCGTATATGGTGAACCAAATATGCTCTCTTGAATCTATTCAAAGGCCACACGCTCTCAGTCCCTCTCTGAATCTAAGCGTAATAATGGATTTGGGACTTACCCTGAAGAACAGGAAAAGATCGGGTTGGTGTGGCCTTGTGCCAGCAGAAGCAGTGGCAGAGGGCCCACGAAGTAAGCGCTGCAGGATTTGCTCCTCAGCAGTGATATTCTTTGGCTTCCTGGTCTATTCCCCACCCCCCCAAACAAAAAGCAAAAGTGCACAACTTCAGTCACCACAGCAGAAAGAATTGATGCACTCAAACAGTTTGAGGAAAGAGGAGGGGGCGTGGCAAATGTTTAAAACAAAAAAAACAAAAAAAAGGGGGGGGGTTATAAATTAACCTTCAAGTTTGGCTCTCTTGATGTGTCATTTTTCTTGTTGTTTGTGAAAAGATGTAGCATGTTACAGCTACGAGCATTGGTTTCCTCAAGCGAAGCAGCGCACACAAAAAGACAAAAAGAAAGCAAATATCAGTGGTACACCTGAGAGAGCGCAAGGAAGGGAGAGCGGAGGAAGAGGAATTTGGGAGAGCAAGGAATTAAGTGCAGGGGAAGGAAATGGAATGCCATTCATTCCAGGAATTCTGGTGATTGTCCAGAAATGAGGAATGCAAACCAAAACATGCATTCCTATCATTCTCATATCGGAGATAATTATTTCTAGGAATTTAATTTTAACAACTGAACCTGGATCAACTCTAAGACTGCCGCCAAGGAGTTGGGACCAAAGGGCATCTGAGTCAGCTTTCCCTGGAGTTATTCCCACAGACGTGAGCACAGTTATGGCACCAGAGGCCAGAGAGCAGATTAGGCAGCAAACACCACTGGGCCATCTAGGTACAACGGAGGAGGTGGCTCATGTTGTGGCCCACCATGTAGTCCAGTTGGGTAACTGCCCAGGTCATTGAGGTTGCAGGAGGAAATTAAACAAACTGTCTAGTGAAAGAAAAAGAAATGGCCTTCAATGTATTTCTATCAATATGTTGTATGTAAATATCGTTTTAACACCAAAAAGAAAACAACTTCTGATTTGCTTGTGGCTAGTACCTTCATCTCAAAATGGAACCATTTTGCCATGTCAGCTGGTGCTCTGCTTGAAAGGAGGCTGGTTCTAAAGAATAAAAGATATTTAGTATCACAAAGGGGAGGAGAGAAATAGATGGGTGGTTTAACAAACATTTCCGTCAAACAGCCATGGGAATAGCTCCTTCTCATCGTCATCCAAATCAAGCTCCTCTAATCGCTTCTCATTTTTCTTCTCTTTCTCACAATGATTTGTGGCCAGCTTAGCTTCTTTGGAATGGTCCCCCTCATTTAGTTGGAGTATATATTGCTCATCAAATATATTGTCATATGTTTCGTTTGTTAGATCCCTGCTTGGACTGTTATTCTTTTCCTTCAATTCTTCACGTTCCTCTGCTAGAGAACCACTGCGTGTGTCGAGGGCTTTTTCAGCCACACTGTGAGAATAGTGCTCGTGGCATGGACTGATCGCAATATCTTGGCCTAAATAGAAACCAGCAATGAAAGTAAGGAGAAAAGGTATGAGCACATTTCCTTGGAGGCGACAGTATGTGAGGGAACCTCTAAGCAAGGGTGGGACAGTCAGTTGATAGCTGCCTGCTGGCAGCCCACTTTCCCTATCGCGCATGATCAGCAAGCCCGTTCGGTCTCCTAATGGCTCACACCAGTACTTTAGCACATCTCTCTGTGGCACAGTAAAAACAGTGCATACCTTGTGGCCTTCTTGCAAGTCCGCCTCTGCTCAGCCCAAAGAAGCGTCGCACCTCTGAGGCAGTCACCCCTTCTTCGAAGCAAACAAACTGCTTATTACCTTCTTGATCTCTAAAGTTCACTTGCACCACTGCTCCTGCAGCCTGAGAAGAAACTGCCCGGGTTAAAAAGCAACTTGCCTCTTGTTCATCCAAGAAATGAAACTGGATGACAACTTAAACATTGATCCAACATCTTGAGGGGAGATGCCTGATTAGACGCATGCCTGGTCGCTTGTGGATGTAACAATGAGAAGGCAAGCAAACGAAATGCATTGTGAGTAGAACCAGAGGGCAGAGAACGAGCAAGGCTCTGAGGCACAGCTCTTGCAAGTGGTGCTTTCCACATCAGATTGCGTCTGGAGTGATCTGGAACCTTCCTCTCGGATTTGGAAAAATCCAGAAATGAGCCTTCTGTGTCATTCTACATTAATGCATATTTTTCTGGATTTCTTGTGCTTTCCACATCAGATTGCGTCTGGAGTGATCTGGAACCTTCCTCTTAGTGGTCTGGATTTTTCTGTGTCATTCCACATTAATGCAGATTTCAAATTCCACAAGTTGCTGACATTGATGCGGATAGTTCTAGAAATGTGAGCCAACAATCCAAAGAATTTCAATATGACATTAAGATTTGCACCCAAGCGAAGCAGGAGGAGATGCTCACAAAGATCACAATGTTGCGTGCTCAGCCGAGGTGCTTTCTTCAAAGGGCAGCAAATGCAGCGCCAAAGATGCGCCCTGTGCTCTTTCCAGTGCCCGGGCATCAACATCCGTTTGCTGCCACGTTCTGTACAGCTGCAAAAAGCCAGCAAAAACCCCAGGATGAGGTGAACACATTAATCCAAGTGATTTAAATGCCAAAACTTCTTCGTTTGATCTCACATCATTCACAGGAGCAGAAGATGATCATGGAATTGGGAGACGCGGTGGTTTCATGCAATCGGCGGGCGCTGGCCAAAGCCATCACTCTCATAGAATCAGACAAGCGCGAACACCAGAAACAGGTGCACCATCCACAAACCACTCACACTACACATTGCCTCGCCCCACACCTCTACCTGCTGCTTTCTGTTCCACAGTTTCACACGCATACAGAAAGAATGTATGGTTCCAGGCAATAAGCCTTGGCATGGTGACCGTGGGGGTTTGGGGGGAGCAGAGAGCAGAGAGCAGAGAGCAGAGAGCAGAGAGCAGAGAGCAGAGAGCAGAGTATATGCGCTAGACCACATGTGATCATGAACGCACACAGCATCAAACCCCTAATAATGTTTACTATATCTTACAATGAAAGGCACATTCACTGCTTTCGTATTTAGCACACAGAAAGAATAGCAAGGGAACTGTTCCTAATATGATGGCTTCCTTTCGTCTTGGTGTCTCTGGTTCACCTGGAGTAGGAAAGGTATGAATGAATATCCTGTCAAGTTTAGAGAATCAGTACAGCCAATTCTCTTCACCAACTGCTATATTTGTGGCCTAATAATGAAAATTAGTCCACATTCATAGAGAGTTTTGGAAACAAGCTTCTGGAAATGAATCACAGTATAGCTGTGCTTGTAAGTGAACCCTACATATCAACCCACGCTAGAGAATGAGCGAACTAACAATGGAATCCATGCATAATGAAGGCTGTGGATCCATCATCAGTACGCACTGGAGGCAGCATCTTAGGTGATAAGACACGCATGAACGAGTTATCCAAACATCCCAATGCTTATGTGAGGCCTTCCCCTAGTCGAGGCACGCTAGGTAAGAGATTTATTTAAAGAACCAAGAATTGGTGACAAGCCTGAACGACATAATGTCTCACTTTTCATTTATTTGTCAAGGTGGTGTAACAAGGCACACAAGTGAAACTATTGCACTTTGCGAAGGTTTGCCATATGCTCTTCTTAATTTCTTTCTTATTTCTTGTAGTTTACCAATTTCCTGACATTTCCTCTCTGTCATATCAGCTGCTGGATATGACATGATCATTGTTGAAACTGTGGGAGTTGGTATGAGACATTTGCTCAACGTTGTTCTCAACAAAGTACACAACGAAATGGTTTAAACCTTCGTCCTTCCCTTTCCTCAAAACTCTATAAAGGCCAGTCAGAAATAGCAGTGGAGGACATGGTTGATATGTTTTTACTGCTGGTGGGCCCTGGTGGAGGTGATGAGCTTCAGGGAATAAAGAAGGTAAGGTTTGCTCTTGGTCATTGTCATTGTCATACCAGAGGTGGCAGTTAGTAGTGGCAGTAGTAATGCTTTTCCTCCTCATCGTGGCAGGGAATTATGGAACTAGCAGATGCTATAATTATAAATAAAGCTGATGGTCCCCTTCAAGATACTGCCAGGTTGGTTACTTACTGTCAAGAGTTAAATGTTGCTGATGGTTTCTTCTCTTCTATATGTGTACGTGTCACCATAGGAGGACACAATATGAATATCAGAGCGCGCTTAAGCTGATTCACCCAAAAGCTGACTTCTGGAATCCAAAGGTAATTATAATAATACATATTGAGGTTATGTATATTATATTCCTTCCTTCTCAATTGTTACAAACAACCTTGAAGAGTGTCACTCTTCTTCTGAAACAGCTAGCTTCGTGTATTCTATTAATAACTCTGGACCAGGTCATTGCCTGCAGTGCGATGGAGGGCAATGGATTGGACAAGGTCATCGAGATTGTTAATCAATTCCATGACACCATAAAGGTGGGCATACCTTATCTCTTCTTGTTGTTGATGATGGGGCTTTTGGGGGGCATTGAATTAATTGTTAACCATCACACAATTACACACACATACAAGTTGAGTGTACTTACCCTCTCCCCTTTGCTGCAGGCCAATGGAGAGTTGGTAAGGCGCAGAGAGGACCAACAGAAGAGATGGCTTTGGCGAATCATAACTGAAGATCTGATAGAAAGGTCTCCTTTCTTTCTTTCTTTCTTTCTTCCCACTTCACACACACACAATCTCTTCTCTCTTTCTTCTTATATGTTATCTCTATGCACGGTTCTATGTTCTTCTTCTTCTTAGGTTTAAAAGGGATGCTGGCGTGCGAACAGAGCTAGACCGAATGGAAAGCTCAATCAGGCAGGGGAAGACCACTGTTGGCGCCGCTGCTGACCATCTGCTGCACACTTTCTTTTCTGCCTCTCTGTGATTGATGACTGATGATGATGCCACACACGTTGTGATCAGATAAAGCTTTTTTTTCCCCCTTCTCCTTACAACTTATTTAAATATTGCTTGAGTGGAGATGACATGTGGCGTCAGACAGTGTAGCTATTCTTCATGGCGTTGAGCTCTTGCTCCAACTCTTGAGGGCGGTGAGTAGGCGCTCTGCATGTTTTAGACTTGCCTTCACATAGGTAAGCAGTGACTTTTCCATTCAGCGCTGTCTTGCCTCTGAGCAGACCCACTTCATATTCTTCTTCCTCTCTTTGCCTTCCTTCCATTCTTAAAGCCTTGACAGCATTTGGTGTGAAGAGCTTCCTAAGCACGTCGAGAAAAGGCTCCACGTCACTGTCCTGCGCGGAGGAAGGACCCACTAAGGCGATCTGTGGGTTTGCGTCAGTGAAGAAGTCCAGAGCGATGAGCAGATGATAGAACGCCTGGTGAGCCCTCACAATGATGTCCCCAGTTGCTTTGAATATCTCCAGAGCACGGTCTGTATATCCTTTATCACTGCTGCGAGTGGTGGTCTCTTCTGCTCTCTGTTGTGTGAGGCCATCCAGCAGCAATAGGTTGAGCGCTGACACTGAGTTGCCGCTCGGGGTAGCACTAACAGTGAGAACACAATTAGTGGCATCATAATAACCAAAAGTTGATGGTTACTTCAAGCGAGAGGAGGAGAGACCAACCCGTCCATGAAGTCTTTGGACCTGATGATGAGAGGCATCTCTGTGTCTGAAGGTGTGAAGTAGTATCCCCCTCCCTCAGCATCCCAAAACAGTGCATCTTGCTTTGCCTTCGCACACACACAACAACGTATCAATTCCATTGTACAATCTCTCTCTCTCTCTCTCTCTCTCTCCACCATCGTGTTTAGTGTGTGTGTGTGTGATTTGTGGTGCATGTACTTACCTGGAGTCTTTGAGCCCACATGAGCCATTTAGGATCAAAGTCTGTTTGGTACAGCTCCAGCAAGCCTCTGAACCACCACAAAGAAGTGTTGTTGATTGATCCTCAAACTCGAAAGTTGCAAAAGTTTCTGTGAGTAACTGTACCTGATGAAGAAGGAGTAGTCCTCGAGAGTGCCTTCGTACTTGGACTGGCCATGCCTATAGCGGCGCAGCAGCACACCCTTTCTCTTATCGTACAGATGCACCAGCACGAAACTCGCTGCAAACAGTAACAACATGTATTGTAAGAGAAGAAAGAAAACGGAGGACAAGAGGAAAGAGAGCAAGAAAAGCATCCCACCTGCCCTTTGTGCAGAGAGCAGATAGCTCTTGTTGCCAAGCACTTGGGCGGCAAACGCCATAGCAGTTATCATCAGCCCGTTCCAGCAGGTGAGCTGCTTGTCGTCCTCTTTGATGACGAATGATTAATTGATTGATTGATAACAGACTATTGGATACGTACTTAATGGATGAGGACGTTTCTCCCTTGCTTCAAACAGCTTACGTGATGCACTTGCAAGTAGAGGGTCCTCTTTCACACTCCAATCCAACTCCTAAGAAGCAGAACATATTCCTCAAGCCATCTAGATATCAAAGGATGGGATGAATCATATTTTGGGATGTCATCTGACCTGTTGCGAGAGTAAGTTTGGGTTGCTGGCACCGTGCTCGAAGTTACCTTTGTCCGTTATGCCATATACCTTGCAAAAGGTGTCTGCTTCCTGTGCAAAAGAAATTTTAGGCACGTACGTTCTGAGTACTCTTTCTACCCTCCTTTTCTCTAAAGAACTTACTGACCTCTTTGGACAGGAGGGAATAGATCTCGTTTTTAGTCCACACGTAGAATTTACCTTCATGTCCCTCACTATCAGCGTCCTCTTTGTATGTGTTCCAACAAGAAACAAAGGTCAGTACACAAAGACACAAAGACTACTAACGCATACAGCAACTCACCTGCTGAATAGAAACCTCCAAGATGTTTGTTTTCCATGGCGTTCTGCACATACGCTAATGTTTCTCGTGCAACGCTAGCATATAGCTCATCATGGGTCACCTGAGTAAACGGCTCGGTCAGAAAAGGTATCCCAAAAATATATAATAACGGAGAGAAAGCTGACCTGGTAAGCTTCAAGGTACGTGTGAACCAAGAGGGCGTTGTCATAAAGCATCTTTTCAAAGTCTTCAAAAGAAATGAAATAACTTATTAGCTAAACAAGAAGGTAATGAATGTATATATAGGGCCACAACGTACGTGGTATGAGCCATCGATTGTCGGTGCTGTACCGAGCAAAGCCTCCGCCTAAGTGATCATACATACCGCCTTGGACCATACGTTTCAACGTCACCTGATGTATTTGGAATTACAAGGTATGTCAAAGAGTCTTACTTTTATATGAATATATTAACCGCCGAGAGCAGAGATGAGTGCCATGGTTTACCTGGGCCATGTTGAGGGCTCGTGCATCAGTTGTGCGTTTGTAAATTCGAAGAAGCAGGCGAATATGTTGTGAGGGAGGAAACTTGGGTGCTGTACCAAATCCTCCATACTCCCTGTCAAACGATGCTGCACAGAAGGCCCAACAGAGGTGCGAAAAAGATTAGTTGACAACAGGGTGGAAGATAAAATTATCAATCCGCGTTATTCTTTGATATCTTCCTGGCTCTAACACATCACACGTACATAAGGAAGACCTGAAGCATGCCTTAAATAGTGTCTCATTGAGAGGCACATTGCCTTTTCCATAGAGCCTGGACATCAAGTATGCCTAAGAATCAGTGCTCTAATATACTCAAACAGGCTATCAAATTATTTTGTTGTTCGTACCTTGAAGAAGAGTTCTTGAGATGCTCATATAATTCATTAGCAACAGATGTGATCTTGTGTGGACTGTTTTTCCACGCGTCACTAAGGGCACGCAATATCTCGATGAATTGAGGCTTTGGGAAGTAGGTTCTGGTGCAAAAAAGATTTCTGAGTTTGCAACAATACAAACAGCATCGTGTTGGCCTTTGCAATATTAAAGGGAATACCCAGCATAGAAGGGCTTAAGGTCAGGTGTGACAAAAACATTCAGAGGCCAGCCTCCCGATTCTCCCAAGCTTTGGGCAGCTGTCATGTAAATTGAGTCCACATCTGAAAATAAGTAACTGTTAGCACATGCACGTAATGAAAGAGTGGTTTCACCACTCTTCTCTTTCTGTTCATTTCTCCCACTACCACCATATATCTGCTCTCCGTTCTGCTCTCACCCCTCAAGCTGGTGGCGTCTCCCTTGTCCTGACATAAGAGGGGAAGTAGTTGCCTGGCATTTCTTCTCTGTCAACTTTGACAGCAACGAAGTTTTCGTTTAGAACTGTTGCCACGGCCTCGTCTTCAAAGGATTCCCTCTCCATCACATGACACCTAAAAGGATATCTGTTCATCAGTTCCCTAAATCCCAAGACTGAAGCGTGACATGGCGTGCGTACCAATGACAAGTTGCTGGCAAGTTGGTCCACACACCATACACCAAGAATTTAGTTTGAGCAATCTGCATTTTTCTTCTCTCAGACACCAGGCTAATGTCCAACCATCTCTCAGCTCTCTCTGCTCTCTGTACGTGTGTGTTGTGTATAACAGCAACATGCATCTACATACCGTAGCCAATTGAGATGAGGATGGGCCTGTTCAACCGTTTGGCTACCTCAAAAGCCTTTTGTGAGAAGGCAAACCAGTGCACTGGGTTTCCTGCATGCTGCAACAAATAGGGACTCATTTCCTCTCCCAAATGGTTCTTCTCTGTCTCCTCCTTTGTAGGATGTCAAGAAGGAAAGCCCTTCATTAAGGAAGGGCTATATGGCATAAAACTGAGGCAGTAAGGATCATACCTCCATCGTAACTTCACAACATGGCTGCTGTTTTTGTGTGATGCCAGAGCTCTTGAGTTGGTCCAGCTCTTGCCTGTCCTGAGGCTTGGATTCCCTCTGCTGTTGCTGTTCCACTGGATTCTGCTGATCTCTGTCTAATTCCATCTCAGTGCTAGCTCGTTGTAAACTTCGTGTCGCAAAGGAAGAGGGCTTACTACTCAGCCTCTGTACAGAGGCAGTCTTAACTCTTGTCTTCCTGTTTGCTGATGTGTGTGACACTTTGCCATGAGCTCTGCAGGTGGCTAGCCGTGTGATTTGCGCAGAAAACCTGAACAAAATGTTGGCATTTTAACCGACTAAAAAGGGGGAATGTATAATTACCAGGAAATCTTGATTCTTCTAGACCTTGCCAGACAGGCGTGGCCCCAATCAGCAACAACTAATTTTTTTCGAAGAAACCAAATAATAATAATTTTAACTGTGAAATTAATTTATTTGAATTCCAATTGGTTTCCGGTTAAGAGCCCAAGATCCAATCCAACAGGAAATCAAAAGTGTTTATTTTCCGAAATTAGAGTTGCAAATATCGCAAAATTCATGTGCAGCACAACATTCTGCTCGCCGACAATGAGAAAACTAACTGTGAGGCAAATAAAAAGGCCACCAACAACAAACAGAAATTGTTTTTTTCAGATCCCCTCCCCATGCAAAGACAACTTGCTGCCTGTATCACCCTCCGCCCATCTACGGCCGTCAGACCCTTGTTGTTGAGTGTCCGCCTAGATGGCCTCACCTCCAGCAGGTAAAAAAAATAACAATATTTGATTTCAAAGCTGTTCACGCCGGGGTTGGCGATTAAACTCGGCTTTTCATCTACCTCCTCCCTCTCTCTCTCTCTCTCTCTCCTCTCTGAGGCCCATTGTGCATCTTGTCTGAAACACCATGGTACCAAAGAAAATTTAGCAGTGTGCCAGTGCGTGAGACTCAAAGCCATGAGGTGGTCGTGGTGGGAGGAGGCGCTGCTGGCCTTGCAGTCAGTGCACAACTGCTGAGGCAAAGGAAAGGTATCAATGTGGCCATAATAGAACCTCAAACCAAACACTACTACCAGCCAGGGTGGACAATGGTTGGCGGAGGAATCTTCAAAAAGCAGGAAACTGAGAGGTATTGTCAAGTTGTGTGTGTGTGTGTGTGTGTGTGTGTGAGAGAGAGAGAGAGAGAGAGAGAGAGAGAGAG
>CDFI01106262.1:0-11264 GCA_000826405.1 Acanthamoeba divionensis | reverse complement strand
TAGTGACCATGGGCTCTAGGCGCTTTCGCGCTCGAAGTGCTTTCCAGTAGCTCATTAGCCAGAAACCTTTCAGCGAATGATGGAGAGAGCAGAGAGAGAGCAGAGAGCAGAAAAGCGCTTAAGCTGCGCTCTTTTGCGAAACTCCAAGGAGAACAGAATGATGCAACGAAAGCTTACCTTTTCTTTTTTCCATCTTCTTCACAGCCCAACTGCTATGCGAGGGTCATTACAGTTCACAATAAGAAAAAAATAGTTATTTATTCAAAGCGCGACATTGCCATTGGCGAGGTATCAGCGATTCACACACACACACAACCTTCTCTGTTTGTTTGTTTGTATGTATGTATGTATGTGTTAGACCTTCTTCTGACTTCATGTCCTCACAGGAAATAACGTATGACTACAAATTCCCTATTGAGCCAGAGCACATGAAGATTGCCTGCCTCTGTGGATCTCCAAAATGCAGGGGCACACTTAACTAAAACAAAACAAAAACAAAGCTAAGAGAACAAGAAACAAAGACATTTGTACAGATAGCTCGGCCTCTCAAGAGAGGAAAACCTTTGGTTTGAACCTTTTAAGCTTCTTTACAAGCCAAGTATGCTTCTTTGGTTGCTGGAAGGCCAAACTTACATATTAAGAACAATGTCTTGTTGTTCACACACAGTAAATAAACAAAAATATATACAAAACAAAAAAATACCAACAACATCTCCCCTTATATTTTATGGCAGAGATCCTCTTAATCTTTTTTTAAATGCTAATGATTTATTAACATTTATTGTAAATTCAACCACCATGCTGCTATGCATAAATGGTTTTTCATTTTAAGTGCCTTCTTAGCTCAGTCGGTAGAGCGTCAGTCTCATAATCTGGAGGTCGTGAGTTCGATCCTCACAGAAGGCAACTTCTGTTTTGTTTTTAATAAACCTCAAAAAATTCGAATTGGCCGCCATGCGGATTGATTGGTTGATAGGCGATGGGCAAAGAATTATTCTGGCTTGGTGTTTAAAAAAAACGAAAAAAAAACGAAAAATAATAATTTAAAAGGTTGTTCAGCATCCCTCTGTGTTGTTGACTTCAAGCATGCTTGCATTTGACAAAAGCCAGTGGGCAATATCTTCACCTGCAACATGGTGCAGTGCTTCCGTCCAGAAATACCTTTTTTACACATTAAAAAAAGAAGAAAGGCACCTATGGGGATTGAACCCATGACCTTCAGTTTACAAGACTAACGCTCTACCACTAAGCTAAGGTGCCTCACATCTGAGCCTTACCCGAATTCAATATTTTTCGAAGAATTACAAAAAAGATTGATGTGGAGTGACAGTTGGGTTATTGCTTTGTGCCCTCCTTTGGTCTATCATCACTTGTTGAGTTGCTTCAAGAAACTGAAACCTTTTGCTTTGTGCGCCTTCCGCGGAAATTAAAACTAATTTGAGGAAAAATAAATTTGCAGATCTGAGCTGCGGTTCGAGGATTTAAGGCAGGTAGGCCAGATTTGGACAGTCCGAGGACGAAATGTCAGCCATGGCTCTACATTTTAATGACAATCAATCAAACCAACAAACAAAGCAAACAACCTGTGTGGCAACTCTCTCTCTTGGTTCAGGTTTTAACCTTCTACATTTGCAGTATACTTTACGCCTTTATTGTTCCGTTTCTGAAGTGTACAATAAGGTAGTATAATAGCAGCTACTACTTGAGAGAGAGGGAAGTGTGTGATAGATTGATCGATTGATAGAATAATCAGCAATGGCACACTTCCTTGACAAGGAGCCCATTTTGACCATCAGAAGAGTTGTGTGGGTCATCGCAGGAGGATGGATTATAGGCCTCCTGTATGCCTTCGCAGGGGCCATTCTGTGCCTTACAGTTGTGGGCATACCCATGGGCAAGCGTGCTTTCCAATTCTTCTGGTACTTCAATAGATATACTACTTCACCTTCTTCTTCTTCCTCTCATCGCCTTAAATGACAACAAGGTATGGTCTGATGCCTGCAGGCATGACGACCAAGCCCTATCTGCCACCTGGATCAGTAGCGCCACCAGAGGAGATAGCTCCTCACGAAATGGATACCCCTGGCACACCAGCCAACAAGACAGCCAACCTTGTCTGGTAAATGAAGTGCCATCCCTCTTTGTTATCCCTACCTTTCTGGTTGAAGTAATCAAAAAGGATCTTTCCTGTTCCATAGGTTGCTTTGCTTTGGATGGTGGATATTCTTGCTTTGCATCTTGCTGCTGGTGGTCCACACCACTTCCATAGTAGCGCTGGTCACTGCCTACAGCATAGTAAAACTGTCCATCTTCACGCTCAAGCCATATGGCAAGAGGATCATAAGCAGAAAGGAGCAAGTTGAAGAGCAAGCTGAAGAAGAAACAGTAGGAGCTGGAGCTGGAGCAGTGGAAGCAGAAGCAGAAGCAGTAGGAGCCAAAGCAGAGGGGACAGCAGAGGCTGCCCTTCCACCTGCCCCACCACCAGTAGAGGCGGTTTGAGAAAGAAAGAGAGAGAGACAGAGATGAGTTGGAAATAAAAAAAATCGTACTTGATCCGTTCTCTTTTGAGTGAGTGAGTGTCATTCCAAAACCAACCACCCCAATTCATTTGATAATGGTACAAGAAGTTGTTCAAAGTGGTTGGTACTTTGCCTTTATTTGTCCACACGTGTAGGACTATGTTACCATACATTTAAATTTATTAAGTCTAATTTATCGATATTTTAATTAATTAAATATATAAATTGCTGCCCGAAAAGAGAGATATATTTATAACTAGTTCAGATAACTTATTATTATTTCCGTGGTGCAGGATAGGGAAGCTAACCCGATTGTGGCCATATAGCGGCGGGCCCTGGCGCAGGCAAGTCGCGCTTCATAGACGCATTCATGACCGTCAGCAAAGAATGTCTGTCCTGTCGCTCTGCCTGCGCCATCCTTGCTGATTGCAATGGCCACCCTCGCTCTCTGGAGAAGGCTTTGAACCCCTTGAAATCATACAGTATTGACCATACGAAAGAGGTACCTCCCAGCTCCTTTCTTACTTTGTTTCCCTTCCTGGCAATAACAATATAGAATCCCACTACTGATGTACCCATCTGGGCGCCTCCTTTTCTTTCTTTCACATCCAGTCACCTGCGCGGTCTGCTCGCTACCTCCCTACAATCGGTTGATAAACGAACTGGCCCGCTCAGTTAAATTAGTTTATAGCCCGGGCAATCAACATCGACGAGCTGGTTGGCCCTGCTCTTCGTTCAGAGGCTGTTGATGCAGACGACTCACCACACGGAGAGGGAGGCCGGACCTACGCGTCGTACATCGCATCGGGACTCTACATCAACGCAGCAGACGATTCTGAGAAGCAAATTCCCATCCTCTCTCCTCTCCTTCCTTATATAAGGGTTATTTTCAACACCAACCGCAGCTGGCGTCTGGCAGAGCCCATTCGTGATCTGCTTGGGCTGGATGGAGAACCAGAAATGGGGATTGGCCTACCCTATGAGAATTTTCATGCACTTTGGGAGCAGCTGTGGCGCCAACTTTGCTTCCTCCTGAATAGTATTCACAGCCCTGAGGAGGCGCATAGACTTCGTAGCTTCTGCATGCAGACTGTAGAGTCACTGGTGCTGGGGGGGGGGCAAACAGTTCAAGCCTAGTGGCCACTACATCGTCTCAGCCGTTCCCAATTTGCCAAAAGCAAAAGAAGACAACCCCCCCCCACTACCATCCTTTTTTAATGATTTTTTTATGTAAAAAAAAAAAAGGAAATGTTATTACAATGAAAGTCACTCATGAGAGTGCGAAGCAAGGAAAAAGGATATTTAACTATAAAAAAAAATAAAATAATAACACATAAAAAAAAGAAGAGGGGACAATCAAAGAGGTCAGATTGGGGGGGGGCACATGATTTCTTAGAAGCTGGAGACATTCATGACGCGCCTGGCAGTGTGCTTCTTCTCTTCGTCTTCGCCTGCTGCCTCTCCTCCTCCTCCTCCTCCTCCTCCCGTTCCTTCGGCATCTGAATCGCTATCGAGGCTCTGGAGCGCATCGACGTAGGTGGAGAACACTTTGCCCTCGTTGAGCATCTTGACGAACCACTCGCCCTTGGAGATGAGCGCCGAGACGGCCAAGTTCACGCCGCACAGGAGCACCAGCTTGCCCTCGTTCTCTAGCTCCTCGATCACCTCGTGCAAAGCGTCCAGACCTGTGTGTAGTGTGTAGTGTGTAGTGTGTAGTGTGTAGTGTGTAGTGTGTAGTGTGTAGTGTGTAGTGTGTAGTGTCAATGGGTTAGAAGAGTTGGATATATATAGAGAGAGCGCTTGAGGGCTGGCTACGAACCATCGATATCGATGTAGTAAAGATAGCGCAGAGAGATGATGATGCAATCGCAGCCGTGGAACATGAGCAGACGCCGCTTGTGGGAGAAGCCGTTGATGTATGTCAGCTGGCCCGTGATACGGTACACCGCTGTGTTCTTCTGCTCATGGATTTCCGTGCTTGGTACGGCTCCGCTCTGAATTTCAAAAAGAAGAAGAAAAAAAGCAAGAAAGAATGTTAAGTTGATATATAATATAACATATAACATATAACATATAACATACAACATACAACATACAACATACAACATATAACATATAACATATAACATATAACATATAACATATAACATATAACATAATATAATATAATATATGGTTACTATGAATGTCTTACCGCAGAGTCTTCGGCGTTTTGCAGCTCGAGCAGATGCTTCTTCTTGCGCTCTCTCTTGCTCTTCTCGACTTCGTTGACCGCAATCTCGCGATCGCTCACGAAGCGCTTGTTGCCCTCTTCGTCCATCATCACGAGCTCAGAGTGAATGCGCGAAGTCATATCAGAGAACATGAGCAGCGACAGGACCATTCCCACCACAATTCCTGAAAAATAAGTATAAATATAAGAACATTTAATTAATTTAATGTCAACAACGTCTAGGAGGTTATAGTTGGGTCGTTACCAGATGTGGGCTCTACGAGGACGCAGATGAGAGCCACGAGGATCGTAAGGAAGAAGACGCCCTTATCCATTTTCCAGAATCGTACGATGTGGTGCGCGTCGACCATCCTTATCGCCACCTTGGGGGAGAGAGAGAGAGAAAAAAAATGTCAGCGCACACTTGTGTGCGACAACAGAGTGTGTTCTCTCAGGTGTGTCTGCACGTACGATGACGATGACCGAAGCCACGATGGGCAAGGGCAGATACTTGAAGAAGCGCAGGAGGAAGAACGACAGGAGGAGCACAAAGATAGATTGGACGATGCCAGAGACGCGAGAGGTCGCGCCAGACTTGATGTTGAGAGCCGTACGCGCCAAAGCTGCGGTAGCAGGAATGCCGCCCACGATACCTGCGCATGCGCGAAATAATTGAATGGTGTTAAGACCAGTTGTTGCTATTCAAGAGTAGCGAGTAGCGAGTAAGGGAGGTCACTACGTGCCTACAACAATGTTGCCAATGCCAAGGCCAAACACTTCCTTTCTTTGGTTAAAGCTGGTCTTGGTCATCGTGTCCGCAATCTTGGCAGAAATGAGGGTCTCCAAGATAGCAACGAATGTGATCGATAGAGCCGAGGCAAAGAAATTGATCGACAAATAGCTTGTCTTGAACTCAGGCCATTCCACGAGAGAAAATTCCAACTGCAGAGAGCAGCAGAGAGTTTAGATGATGCTATGTTGTTTTCTGTGGAAGAATAAGAAAGAAGAAGATAGAAAGGAAAGGAAAGGAAAGCTTTTCAAGTGGATGAATATACTTACATCACCATATCGGCTTTGCAGCGTTTGCAAGCTGAAAGGTATTATCTATTTAACATTGTAAGAAGAAGAGGTCTCAGCTTTGAATGAGAGAGTTTTAAACGTTTTTTTTGGGGGGGGGGACAGGGTGGCTCACCTTACGAGTGCAAAGAAAGCCGAGACCAATGCCAAGAGCGCAGATGATGATCACCCAAGGAATCTTGCCATACTTCATCATCAGTCCGTACAAGACTGACAAAGAAAGCAGGAACACTCCCAAGGACCAAGGATCTGAAGGTTGGTTGGAAGATAAAGAGAAGAGAAGCGTGTAAGGGAGCAGTGTGCATAATGAACGGATCTGACACCCCTACCCCTGCTATTTCCTCTGCTAATTATATAATGCTGTGTATAGACATTACCTGTTGTAGACGCATATCGGAAGTTTTCTATTACGTTTTCGATGAAGGATTCATGCCGAGGGACTTCACCTAAGCCCAAAGCAAAATTCATTTGATTCAGACCTTTTTTTGAGAAAGAGAAAGAAAATGTAAGTAATGACTCTATATATTAATTGATAGCTGGTAATGTATGAAGATACAGTCAATTGGTCTGCAAAGAGAGATGTTTCAAACCTATGATGAATGCGACACCAAGTGTGAAGCCTTCCATTACGGATGAAGGAACCAACAGGACATATCTATGTAAGAAAAGAATGAGTTATAATGGTGCACTAAATAAAGAGGAAAAGGGAAGAGAGAGAGAGAGAGAGAGGAGTATTTCTTTACCTTTCCCATTTGAGGAAAAACACAATCATACAAAGTATGCCAGTCAAAATGGAGAGGTAAGGCAACGAATCTATTCCGTAAAGAGCAACATTTCTAGCAAGGATACCAGAAAGGGCACCAGTGGGACCCACTATGTTGTACACACAACCACCCTAAGAAGGGAGAAAGGGACTTGGTTAGCACCTCATAGTGTCCTCTTAGATCTAAGAACCTATGGAAAGCAAATCGAACCAGAAGAGCGGTGATGATGCCAGCCCAGATAGCAGTAGATACTCCCGCCACTGCCCACAGAACCCATCAGAATAAAGCTCGTGCTTTGATAATGAATAATGAAACAAACAAACAAACTGGGATTCAAGGACTGACCTGGTGTGGCGTCAGCAGCAACAGCAAGCGAAATGGAAAGCGGCAAGTTTACAAGGCCTACTGTGAAGCCACTCTTCCAGTCACTCCTCAACCTTTTTAGTGTCAACAACCAACCCTAGAAGTGAAATGGAATGTCTTAGAAAAGGATCTGAAGGATTCACCAGATTCTCTTATGAGAGCCCACAACAAGGTTCATTCATGGCTAACTACCTCTCTGCTTCTGTTTCTCATTGAGAGAACAAACAACGAAGAAGCACAAAGGGATTTGTTTGTACCTGCTTTGTAAGCAAACTGTCTTTCATATAACCGAAGTTGGCCTTGATGTCATCCTTCATCTCATCAAAATATTCGTTCACTTCCTCCGACAACTTCTTGGTTGGGGCAATCTGTGGCTCAAATTGCAATTGATCGCTCTCAAAGCCCTTCCTATTGTCATCATCAGAACCACCTCCACCTGCTTCAATGTCCTCACTGAATCGCATGTGCAGTAGACGATTCTTCTCCTCTTGGTCCTCATTGGTAGAGCTCTCAGTATCCTTGTCGTACTCAACTAAGGTATCACGTTTGCTGTAGAGAGAAACAAAGATAAGAAACAGAGGCAAGACAAGAACGAAGGTGAATAAGAAGGGAATCTAAAAGACACATACGTTGGTGCATCGTCCATCCCAATGGCGAGGTCCCTCTCTTCTTCCTCTTCTTCGCCTCTGGTCTCCTCAGCGAAGGACACCTTACGCAGATTTTTCTCTCTTCTGGCACGCCATTCCTTTTCTCTCTTAGAAATCTTCTTCTTTTTCTTATCTTTTTTCTCCTTGCGCACACCAGTGCCACTCATAACAAAACCCCATTCGTCGGTGTTCTTGGCCTTCACCATAAGATGATCCATGGTGCTCTGGAAGTGGGTCTCCTTCAAGTCCCTCAGATGGGGCGCCACATTTTTATCCTGCTCCATTAGTCTCAAATGGGGGGGAAGATCGAAGAAGCGCTTCGATTTTCTTTCTTTATGTCAGTCCGTACGGACACAAGTCGAACCTTGGCTGGATGTCTCTTTCTGATCTGATTGACGCCAAAAGAGAAGTGCAGGCAAAAAAGGGCGCGGCAGGCGAAGGAGACAACGACTCCCCTCAGAGTGGGCTGTGGGCAGGGGAGTTCCTTCTGGCGAGCAAGCACGTGTTGTTGTCACCATCGGCCAAAAGGCCACACCTCCGCTACAACGCCCCCCCATCAGCGAACGGACCAATGGTTGGCGTGCACTCATTAATTAGACCTCCAGATTAAGGTGCTACTACGTTAATTTTACATTTTCTTAGTTTCTTGACTTCTTTAATTCGAAGAAGAAAACTAATACACACTTTTTAAGGTGAAAAGAGAAGGAAACAGAAGAAGAGAAATGTTGTATGTTTCTTTAAAGTTCTTGTCACTATTGCTGTTTAGTGTTTTTTTTCCACACAAAGTGTAAATTTACAATTACACTTTCTTTCGCTTACAGATGAAACTCTTACTAAAATACTTTCGAAAAAGAAATGTTTAAGAAAGTCACAAATTGATCATTAAAATAAATTTCTTAATTTTGGTATGTAAAGTAACTCATTTTCGAACAGGGGGGGTGTAGCTCACATGGTAGAGCGAATGCTTTGCATGCATTAGGCAGGGGGATCGATACCCTCCACCTCCACTAGATCTTTAACTTCTTGCATTTATTATTATAATTAATAATAATAATCTTTTTGGTAGTGTCTACTGGTTACACACACAGCACCAATTTTTAAAGTTTTTTTTTTGGTTTGGTAAATAAATAGGTTGTATTTCGTTGTGAACAAGGACAAAGGATGGTCATGCCCAAGACAAAACTTCAATTCTCTCTCTTTTTGGCTACCTTTCCTTCGTCTTTAAATAATGAGAGTGGACAACAAAACAACACTGGTGTGTGACAAAGAAGAACTGAATGGGGGGGGGGATTTAGTTTGTGTGTGTTGATTACTGTGCCTTCTTCTTGTCTGCACTCCGCTTGGCCTGGTAAGTGGACAAGTAGAAGTGGATGAACAGCAGAAGGTAAGAGTTGATGATGCACAGGCCGAGTTGGTTGCCCCATCCATCAAAGGAAGCGCAGTTGCCGTTGTACTTGTAATGCCAAACGAAGCTGTTGAGGAAGATAAGAGGGAGATAATAAAGGTGAGCCAAAGAGAGGAGACAACTCAACAGGTGATAAACAAAGAAGAGTGAAGAAGCTACCTGACGCCATGAAGGAAATTGGTGAGAATGAACTGTGCAATTTGAAGCTGTGTGATGTATTTCTTCCACCAGACTTGCTTCTTGAAGCAGGTCAAGAGATAGTAGTAATACCTGATTATGATTAGTTCCAGTGGGTTAATAATAACACTATTAATAGTAGACAGAGAGAGAGGAGAGAGAATTAAAGGAAATGTTACATGAAGACATGCACAAAGGCATTCAACACTTCAGCGGTCCACTGTACGGGGATTTCGTTTTGGAGGCAGTTCCACACGAGCAACATCGTCACCCAGTGGTGGTATACGTGCAAGAACGTCAATTTGTGCTAAAAAGGCCATAACAACACAAACAATTGTTAGTTTGCTATTCTCTTCGCTCTCTGCTCTCTGCTCTCTTGCACGCATCATTTGCTTACCTTCTTGAGAATCAGCAACACTGTGTCCAACCATTCATAGTATTTAGACAAATAAAAGACATAGATCCAAAAGTAGAGAGGTCCTTTGCTGGCTTCTTGCATGTGGGAGTCACAAAACAAAGGCTCAAAGGAATATCCATGTCTCTGAGAAATGCAAAATCAATTCACAGTTTAGCACAAACATGATTTAACCAACAAAACAAACGAGAACATATGAGATCAGGTTTGCTGACAGACACATCGAGGAAATTCTTCAAATGGAATGGTGTTGGAATGCAAAAAAAAAAAAAAGAAACGAAACGAAAGTCATGGAACAAGAAGATACTTACAATGTACATGGAAATCAAAGAGCTAACCATTCCGAGAAACATCATCAAAGAACCGACACAGAGCACAAAATTGTGAATGAGTGTGATCCGTTCGAGCTTGAAGGGTGCTCTATCCTTCATGAACCATTGGAGCACGAAGACCACCACCAAATACAAGAAGCTGAGGCCAAAGGTAGCCTGGGCGCCACTGAGGGGCATTTGATCGGGGACATAACGGAAATTGTTCACCTTGTCCAAGATGCTTCCAACAAAAAATGCAAGTTGATCGGCCATTGATAGATTGATATGTTTTGTTTGAGGAAATTTGTTGAAAAAAGAGATGAATCTCTTCAACCAGGGCCAAAGAGGAGAGAGAACGGCGTAAGATTAAAGATGAACCAATAACAAAAACAAAAAGGGGCGCAGGAACAGCAACGAAAGGAGAAAGAAGACCCCTTCCTGGAGAGCTGGAATTTTGCTGCTGCTGCAAGGCCTGGTGGGTGGGACGGAGACGAAGAGGAGTACGCCGGCTCCAAATGGATCAAATAGACCGCGGATGGAGCAAATCATTACACGAATCAAAATTCAGATAAATTATCCCAAAATTACGCGATTCGTTCGGATTTTCACTCATTCAGACTTTTCTGCCGAGCATGCTTCACCTTGGAGGTGACAAGACCCAAAATTGGTTTGGCCTTCCAATTTCCTTTTCAATAAAATTGCATTTGGTGTTATGTATCTTCACAGTTGAGTAGTACATTGGTCACAAAGGTGTTTGTTGCCAAATGCCTTTGTGCTAGTGTCTGGGAGATCAAAGTTTGGCGGAGTGGAACTGGCACAAAGGGTTTTGGTGGTGGAGGAATGAAGAAACAACCAAACAGGCAAGAAAAAACTTGCCCTTGGCCGGGTTTGAACCAGCGACCTTTAGATCTTCAGTCTAACGCTCTACCAGCTGAGCTACAAGGGCAGCCTTATTAAAAAACATTTTTAGACAATCAAAAACTATGTTTGAAATTTCAGGGCTGGCCAATGGATTTCAAAAAATGAAGTGGAGGTGGGGGGTATCGATCCCCCTGCCTAATGCATGCAAAGCATTCGCTCTACCATGCACTTGGAGACTCCGAAACTGAGTAGACAGTCAGCACAATTGCTGGCCTTGCCATTGGTCAGTGGTGACGTGGCGTAGTGAGCCTCACTACCCTGACGTCAGCAGAGACAGACGGCACGGGAGAGTTTCTTACGGACATTTGTGTTTATTTTAAGGGAAAGACCGGTTCTTTTTCATTTAAAAAAAAAAAAAAACACTGGCCCCCTTTTTTTTGTACCACCCAGATGCCTCAGGCAATGTCACTCACGCACTGATGAAGAGAACGAAGCAGCTGGCCAAGTCACATG